>JAVJIF010031225.1:0-56132 GCA_038442645.1 Agave tequilana | reverse complement strand
CGAGTTGTATGAGGTCTCCGGGTTGTCGTCAGGGGATATTCCTTACGAGGAATTTGTCCCAACACACCAGGAGCTGCGCCTTTTGAAAAAGAATCTCCTCAAGTGTATGAGACCTACTGGGAGGTGATGTGCCATTTCTACATCTGCGGTCGACAACTGCCTGGAGGTCGGAGGCGTCAAGCAACTATCCTGGGCTGATTATCTGTTTAATAATGTCAGCAATAAAAGATCTCCCAGTAATCCGACTAGCTCCTAGTTCTGGTGGGAAGTTGAAGACAGGATCGACGCAGCTTCTGACAAGTTCTACACCACGGAGTCGAACGAGGACGGCTTCGACCCTGACTTGGTCTTTGAGAGCTTTCACCATCAAGCCCCGGACCCCTATTTCTGATCAGGCGCTGTTGGCGGGCTTCCTGATGTTGTGGCTGAAGAGGTGTGTGTGCCCACGCTACCACATGAAGTTATTGTGGCAGATGTGGTGTACCCGGCGGTACTCTTTGCTCATGGCCACCCCATAGCCCTTCTTCCCGCCGTGGTGGCTGGTATTCAAAGCGGGCTGCGGGTGTTGACCAAGAGCTTCTGCGACCCCCAAAGACTGCTAATTCTCGTGGGAGCCGTATACCGACTCAGAGGGGAACCCGACGGTGAGGCACCCAACCCGCGGATTGAGCTGCCTTACACTTACCTCATGGCTTGGTACGTTGCATTGCCCATCTCTAATGACGGCGGCGCGTGGGAGCGTGGATCATATCCCATTTGTGCAGCGGCTGGAACGTTCGGAGTGGCATGACACCTACCTGTATTACATTAGGAAGCGTCTTTCCTGTGCCACGAACTATCAGCTTAACCGTTGTTTTTCAGAGGTTCAAGGTGCAGCCCCCGGGGAGCTGTTCACGGATGTCGCTGGGCGGGATGACTTCTCGCAATTGCCTGCTGGAGCCTTCTGGTGGTTGATCAATATACGACCAGGATATGTGCTGTTTCGCCAAGGAACTTCCTGCACTATCGAACCGTATATGCCAAGTCGTTTTGCCCGACAATTTGGCTATGATCAGCTTTACGTCGGGAATCCCAATGCTCAACTTGCCTTTGACGGGAACCTGTTCGAAGGCGCTCGGGCTTGGTATTACAGTGTGGCTGGAGGGACGGGAGCAACGTTCCATCTACCCGACGAGGCGCCTAAGTGCCGTATGAGCTTCAGCTTCTGTATTTGGTACTCCCAAGCCGGCCAGACGCCAGATCTTATTCCGGAGTCTTCATGTCTTGAGAGTATCAATGCCAGTCTCGAGGAGAGGTCTGAATCCAGTAAACGTACTAAAACTCCTCGACCAGTACCTGAAAGCTCAGAGGGAGGTCGAGAAACGATCGAGGAGGGAGCCCCCAGTAGTGAGGGCGCACCGCGACCGGCAAGGGCAAAGCCGCAAGCGACGAGGGCGGAGCCACCAGCAATGAGAGTGGAGCCGCGACCGGCAAGGAGGTCGAAGCAATTGGCGAGGAAGCGTCGTCGACGCTCTGCTTCTGTAGTTGAGCCTGCCCCAAAGAAGGCTCGGAGGGACTTAACGGCTGAAGTCTCTCAATCCAGAGCTATCTCTGCTGGAGTTGAGGTTCCTCCTGAAGGTGTCCCTGTTAGAGTTGAGGAACCGCTGGAGATGAAGATTTTCCAAGCTTGGTCCGTGCTCCTAGGTCACGCAGCAAGACCGTGGAGGAAGGGGAGCTTGTTGAGCGACCCCTTATTGCTGGTGATGCTGAGTCACCGGAGGTTGACATAATGGGCGAAGAGGATGTCGAGATTCCAGGAATCTCAACTCCCCGAATTTCTTCTGCTCATGAAGGGAGAGACGAGGTACAGCAGCCGGGGTCTCCTAGTGTCTTTATTTCCAATCCTCGGGCAGTCGACCCTAGTCCTACCACTGGGGTGATTGGGGGTAAGGCTCCTGTTGCAGAGCTTCCTCGCGTGGCGCTATCGTCTTCTTCGTCATCGGGAGAAAGTGACTTTGAAGATGAAGTCGACCATGGCGATGAACCCGCTCTTCCTGATCAGAGCAATTCTTCCACATCTCGGAGGAGAAAATATACGGGGGGTGAATCATCGACTGCGTTACCGCTGGCGATAATCCCTGCTGAAGGTAAACTTCCTCGCATGTCGAGGCGATGGAAACAGAGTTGACCCAGCCCAAGGGGATTGAGGCTTCGGCCGCTGAGATAACCTCGTGGGGTAGCTGTTGAAGTTGGGGAGCCTTCCCCTTTGCCAGGAGGGGAAACAACCATTGAGGCTGAGGAGGCTCTCACTCCGCCGGTGGAGAAGGCTACTGCTGAAGCTGGGGAGACTCCCATTCTACAGGACTCGACGCCTCTGGACCTCGAACCTAGTAAGGCAGCTCTGACTGAGGGGGCTCAGGTGGGGAGTCCGACGATCGGCACCCTTCCAGAAGGCCACACAGCTCAATCCTCGGTGGAAGTTTCTGAAGAGGTTGTGCTTACAACTCCTTCCTTGGTCGTGGAAGCTCCTGCAGAGGCAGCGCTCCAGGAAGCGCCAGTGGGTAGTCTTGCTCTTGCTACATCGACGGCCGGCACGGCTCTTGTGCGAGAAGACCCGCCCTATATCCCTTATCCCGTGACAGAAAAAGGTCGGGAAGCTTCTTAGGTGGTGAAGACATGGGGGAGCTGGCACGTCAGATGGTGCAACAATTCTTCACCTCGATGGGATCATGTATTGATCTCATCTTCCGTGGACACAGCACCTTCCAGTTCGCCCAGAGGCTTCTTGAAAATATGGCCATGAGCGTCGAATTGGCGGGAGGCCCTTCACTTGCCAGGGCATGCCTGCGGGTGGTAGAGCAACTTGGAGATAACCTGCGGGAGCTGGAATCTTTGGAAGATGCTGGTTCTTCCGATGAGGCCCAGGCCACCTGACTAGGCTCCTAGCTGCTCAGGAACGGGAGCGACAGGAGGCGGAGGCACAAATCGCTGCCGAGGTCCGTGACCTTGAATATTCCAAGGCTGAATTTCAAAAATTAGCCGGAGATTCGAGGGAATCTGAGCTCAGTGTGCAGAGCACGGAGCAAGTCATCCTCAGAACTCGGGACATTATCGCCAAGGCGGAAGCTGTTCTTGCGCTAAATGAGGAGAAACTTGTTTCCCTCAAAAAGGAGCTTGAGGAGCAACGGGCTGCTACGGCGCGTGCTGAAGAGAGTCTATCCCTACAATCTTCCAGGGTGGAATCTCTGCGGATGCAGCTGGCTGCCAGAAATTTCTTATCTGAGGCGGAGCTGCGGGACCGGGCTATCATGGAGGCTGAGAGGACGCGCCAGCATGAGATTCACCGCCTTAGGGAACAAATCCGTTCCTTGGCGAACCAGGACATTTAGCCTTCTTTTCTTCTTCTTTTTTTTGTAAAGAAAAGGGACACTCTATTTATTAAGAGTGTTTGTATCCACTTCTATCATTTCTTGATATAATAGAAGTTTTCTTTAGAGCTTTTGTCCCAATTTCTTTGTCCTGTTGTGGATGAGTCCAACTCTTGATCACTAGTCGTGATTACTGAACTTAGGTAGGACTAAGTTCTTTTAATGAGACGCGGTCTTGGCGAGACGCGGCATTAATCCCATAGAATGAGACGTGGCATCAATCTATGGGGACTTAGATTTCACCAAGCCTTTTTGACGAGACGCAGCGTCGATCACAGGTGAGACGCGGTCGTCAGTCTACCGGAACTTAGATTTTACTAAGTCCTTTTACTGAGACGCAGCGTCAATCATAAAGTGAGACGCGGTCATCATTTCATAAGAACTTAGATTCTACTAAGTCCTTTTGATGAGACGCGGCGTCAATCACAAATCGGAACGCGGTCTCCTTGATGAGATGCGGCGTCAATCAAAAGATGAGACGCGGCATTGATCCGTAAAGTAAGACGCGGCTGTCAGTCCCTGGGGTGAGACGCAGCGTCAATCACAAGGTGAGACGCAGCTCTGAATAACGCAAATCTGTCTTGCGCGGATCGGGCAGACGCAAGAGATGCAGCCTTGTCTGCTGAAGGGACGCGGCTTTCCCATCTGCGTCTAATGTGATCTGACTCAAAAGATTTTAGGAGATCTTTGCTCGTCAGGTCTTCACTGTCGATTGGGATTCCGAGTCATCCGTTGATTCCCAAGGCAGTTATCCACGCGTCAACTCCTCATTGGACTCAGGAGTTACTGCCCTTAAATGCAAAACCGACGCGGGCGGTTGAAAACCGGCGCTTGCGACGGTTTCCAAAGCGGCGTTCCACGCGTCAATCCTCCACTGGGCTTTGACAATCGTGCGTGACGGTTCCAATTAACGCCCCATTAATGGCAGTTATTAGGGCCTGCCTATAAATAGGGTGCGCTCCCCTTCTATGATCCAAGCTTGGATTATTTCTCTTTGGATTGCTCTGAGAAGTCCCACCTTCTTCAGAAAAGAGTTTCTTGATAGGGACTCCGTCTCCATGGACGAAGGTAATTCCGAGGATGAAGATGACCCAGAGCTCTCACGCTTCGGTTTGGTCTCTTCAGAAGAACCCCCTCTCGGATCATCTTGGACGCCTGCGTTTGGGTGCAGAGAGGCCAACTCTGGCCAGAGGTCTCTGCTGGTATGTCCCCCGATGATGTGTATAGCCTGAACTTCGGCATGATCATCTGAATGAAGTCCCGGTGCATTCCTCCTCTGGAATTTGTGCCAGTGACTTGACTTCTCTGAATGCAGGCGCTTGACGCTGGCTTTGCCCATTGCGTTTTACTGCCTTGGCGCGTTTCAGACCTGAATCTTGCAACTCTTGTTCACCCAACAGAGAGATGGCAATTTTTGGCGTTCTGAAATTCTTTGCGTCTGGTGCATTAGGCGCGGGTACAAACTGAGGCCGCGTTTGAATCCTATGCGTGGCGCAGTTTGACTTGCGTCTGTTTGACTGTGCGGGTCATTCCCGCGTCTGAAGTCTTGAATGGCTGCCGCGTTCTGTTACTCAGTTTCCTTTATAAAAATGTACTGAGTTCCAGATTTTCTGACTCTCTTGCTTATTCTTTGCAGGTAGGCTTGCTTGTCCTTTTTCAGGTTGCTGGGCCCCAGAAAGAATATACCGGCTGGCGAACTTGCTCCACGTTCGTTTGTGAGAGATTAAATTATGGTCCTCGTCGTTTGTGAGAGATTAAATTATATCTCTGACGAGGACCCAACCCTCGCCAAGGTCTCTTCAGATCTGGTGCAAGAGACGGATAGGCTGAGTATCGGCGAGGGTGGTCCGGCGGTTACGGTGGCGGAAAGATCCTCTTCCTCTCCCTACTCCAGAAGTGACATCAAGGACATTCCGTTGGATGGCCTGCTGGGGAAAGGGATGGTGATGAATGCAGGACTTTCTGCTGCCGCTGGACCTAGTGGAGGGTAGCATCCTTTGTGATGACTCCTAAACTTCCTCTCTCACCCCAGGAGTGACCCCATGTTCGTGGATGGTCTGCTAGGGAAAGAGACGCGCCTGAACGAAGGGTTGCAGGACCTTCTGTTGCCACCGGACCTCAAGAACACCATTGCTCTTAGCTTAATCAGCTAGGGCGCTTTCGACTTTTGCGTCATTGCCATGGCGCAATCGGTTCCAATTGTGCACCTGGGATCAGATGCGGTTTCAAGGAGTGAGTACGGCCTCTGAGAGAGAGAGGGACTTCTTTGTACTCCTTAATTGTAACACTCAATCTTATTGTATAAGAGAGCATTTTGTATCACTTTCATATGCTTGAATATCAATAAAAGTGACACTTTTCTTTTTGCCTCTTTCTGTTGTCTTGAATGTTTTGTTTTAGAAGCAAAAGAATGATTTTGGTGGACCTGCCACTTTATAAAAGAAAGTGACAAGTGGAGTGCGTACCCCCAGAGAAGGTGAACTTTTATCAAGGATTTGGGATTAACTTGATTTAAGATCAGCTGGGGATTTTGATGGAAGCATTGTTTATTGGTGTAATGTTAACCAACACTGCCTCCAAATGAATTTGATACTCGGTTGGGGAGAATATCAAATGAAACTAGACTCGTGGGGAATCTAGTAAGATTTTTACCGTTAGAGGTGTGATATTAACTTAACGGTTTAGAAGTAGTCTTGTCAGAAGTGTAATGTTAACTTGACAAGGATGTGAGTTAGAGGTGTGATATTAACCTAACTCATCAGCATCTCAGTTTTATTTGGGAAAACTGAGGGTGTCACTGTCATAGGTGTGATGTTTAACTTAACAGTGATAGTAATGCTAGAGGTGTAATGTTGAACTTGGCATTAGTCGTCTCGGCTTAAAGAAGTCGAGGAAAGGTCATAGCCATAGGTGTATTGTTGAACTTAGCAATGACTCGGATGCTAGAAGTGTAGTGTTAACTTGGCATCGTCCATCTCGGCTTGGACAAGAAAGTCGAGGAAAGGTCATAGCCATAGGTGTATTGTTGAACTTAGCAATGACTCGGATGCTAGAAGTGTAGTGTTAACTTGGCATCGTCCATTTCAGCTTCGATATGGAAGTCTGAAGAAAGGTGACTGTCAGAGGTGTGATATTAACTTGACAGGCACTCGAGGTACCGCTTAGAGGTGTAATGTTAACTTTAAACAGTAGTTTTGTCAGAGGTGTGATATTAACTTGACAAGAATTTGCTTGCGATAGGAGCAATTTGAGGACCTGTCATTCTATTGATGAGAATTGACAAGTGGAATTTGAAGTGCCAGAGGTATAGTGTTAACTTGGCAAATTTGAGAGTTTGTTACTCTATGCAGAGTTAACAAGCAAGGTTTATACTCGACAAAGAGTATTCATTACCAGAGGTATAGTGTTAACATAGTAATGATTGCATTTTGTGGTCCTACCATTCTATGGATGAGAATTGGTAAGGGATTTTTGGAGGGAAGAGTGGAATCAAGTCCACTTAGGATTTTTAGCAAACCCTCAGCTATCAACGGATTTGAGATGCCTTTACCAACTACCGTTTGAGTTGGGCTAGCCATGCTATTCCCCTCAGCATGATGAGTTGTCGAAGACTTATGTTGGACTTAAAAGCCAACATTTTCCTCTATCCTTAGCCGTCGGAGGCGTCGGATCAAATGGGAACGTGTCCCTTAGGATTTTTAGCAAATCCTCAGCTGTCAACGGGTTTGTCATGCCTTTACCAACTACCGTTTGAGTTGGGCTAGCCATGCTATTCCCCTCAGCATGATGAGTTGTCGAAGACTTATGTTGGACTTAAAAGCCAACATTTTCCTCTATCTTTAGCCGTCGGAGGCGTTGGATGTTTCCGATCAGAGGTGTATTTTTAACTTGATCGGTGGAAGAATGCCATCTAGGGATAGTATTTCTTCAGGAATTTGCCATTGATTGGCATCATGAGTGTATCGCCATTTGAGGTTATGAGGCGATACGATCCATTTGAGTAGACTGACTCTACTACAAACGGTCCTTCCCATTTGGGTTGGAATTTTCCTTTCGTCTTGTGCGTCATGACCATGGGTCTTCGGACGGCTAAGACGAGGTCGCCTTTCTTGAAAGTTCGGATTTGACTTTCTTGTTGAAGGCTCTGGTGATACGAGCTTGGTAAAGCTCGATTTGTTGTTGGGCCTGCAGACGCTTGTCGTCCAAGGCTTCCAATTCTTGGAGTCGCTGTCGATGCTTCTCCTCTGTTGTCATTCCGCTGTCAAGGCGACGCGAAGAGATGGAATTTGGATTTCCAGTGGAAGGACGGCTTCGCATCCGTACACCAAGGAAAATGGCGTGGCTTTAGTTGGGGTTCGCACAGTCGTGCGATAGGCCCATAAGCATTCGCCCAACTTATCGTCCCAGTCTCGTTGACTTTTCGAGACGAATTTCTTGAGAAGCTTGCCAATAGTCTTATTGAAAGCTTCTGCGAGGCCGTTAGCGGGCGGATAGTATGCCGTTGATGACACACTCTGGATTCTGAACTTGGCGCAGAATCTCTGAAAAGCCTGGCTGATGAACTGGGGTCCATTGTCATGGACAATCCGCCGAGGCACACCGAACCGGTAAATAACGTGATGTTTCACGAACTTGATCACGTTAGAAGATTTCACCTCTTTCAAAGGGATAGCTTCGGCCCACTTTGAGAAGTAATCGGTTATCGCTAGAATGAACCGATGTCCTTTCGATGATGGTGGGCTGATAGGGCCAACCACGTCCATCCCCCACATTTCGAACGGCCAGGTAGAGGTCGTAGAGTGGAGGTATCCTGGTGCTTGATGGATGAAATCGCCATGTATTTGACAGGCGTGACATCTTTTGGCATAGGCAACAGCATCGGCAACCATCTTGGGCCAGTAGTAACCCAATCTTTGGAGTCGGTTTGCCAGCTTCGGGCCAGGTTGATGAGCTCCACACGTACCATCGTGGGCTTCTTTCAACACTTCGTGGGCTTCTTTTGATGAGAGGCACCGGAGCAGGATCCCGTCATGCGATCTACGATACAATGTTCGCGAAATCGCATTGTAGTAGAATTTGGAGGCTTTCCTTCGGATGGCAGCCGCCTCCCTGGTGTCTTCGGGCAAGATGCCGTACAAGACAAAATCAATGTAGGGGAATCGCCAGTCTTTAAGCTCTGGATCGGTTGACACTTCAAGTGTTTCCTTACCGCGACGATCTCCCGTTGACCTCTGGTAGTCTCCGAGGGGACTTTTTGGGCAGTATAGGTCGTGGCTATAGACGAATACCTTCTCCATTGCTCCGGCTGGAAGAGCTAAGGAGGCAGCAAGGGATGCAAGTGCATCTGCATGCGCATTTTGCTTGCGCGGTACATGGTCGATGTAGAAGTTTGAAAACCTCTCGGCCATGTGGATTGTCGCGTTGTAGTAGGGTACTAGATCTTCATGCCTGACCTCATACTCTCCGCGAACTTGGCTGACGATGAGTTTAGAATCACCGTATGCCTCGAGATTTTTAACGCCAATCTCATCGGCGAATTGCATCCCAATCAAAAGAGCGTTGTATTCCGCCACATTGTTGGAACAGGGCTCGGTTAACGAGATAGCTCGGGGAATCACGTAATTTTGTGGGGAGACGAGTACCACTCCTACCCCCGCTACTGTGTGTCCCTTCGGGCTTGCCCTTGATGCACCGTCGAAGAAAAGTTGCCATACTTGACTTTCGAACGATGTCTGAGCTAGGCAGACTTCGGCGACCTCATCTGGGAGATCCTCGTAGAGTTTGGCTGCCCTGGGATCTGGGTGTTCAGCTAAGAAGTCCGCCACCGCTTGTCCCTTAATAGCCTTTTGTGGCAGAAAATGCATCTCATATTGTGATAGCAATATGGCCCATTTTGCCAGCCGGCCATTTAGTGAAGAAGGCTTTGTCATAAGTAACCTCAGGGGGTTGACTTTGGATATGACATTTATGGTTTGGCCCACCAGATAGTGTCGCATTTTCTGAATGGCGAACACCAGTGCCAAACATTCCTTCTCGATCGGGTTATACCGATGTTCGGCTCCGATCATCGTTCTACTTAGGTAGTAGATTGCTTGTTCTCGCCCCTGGTCATCATTCTGAGCTAGTAGAGCTCCCAAAGAATGATCCATTGATCGGACGTACACCAGGAAAGGCTTTCCGGATACCGGAGCTGCCAGGACTGGTGGTTGGGTGAGGTAGTGCTTGATCTCCTCAAATGCTTGCTGGCAAGCGTCGTCCCAAATGAACGAAACGCCCTTCTTCATCAGCTTAGCGAAGGGTTGGCATCTCCCGGAGAGATTTGAAATGAATCTGCGGATGTATGCCAATCGTCCTTGTAATCCTCTGAGCTCCTTGAGGCTTCTGGGGGGTTGCATCTCTTGGATAGCACGGACTTTCTCCGGATCCAAATGGATTCCTGTGGAAGTCACAACAAACCCTAGGAATTTGCCACTGGCTACCCCCAGGAAGGACTTGGTGGGGTTCATCTTCAATTGATGAGCCCGCATGATGTCGAAGACCACCCTCAGGTCTGCTATGTGATCACCTTTAGTGCGGCTTTTCACCGCGATGTCGTCGACATAACATTCCACCGTTTTGCGTATCTGCCGATGGAAAATGGCATTCATGGCCCTTTGGTAGGTTGCCCCCGCATTTTTCAGACCGAAGGGCATGACGGTGTAGCAATATACCCCTAGAGGTGTCCTGAAGGAGGTGTGCTTTTCGTCATCGGGATACATCTTGATTTGATTATATCCTGAGAACCCGTCCATAAAGGACATTCGCTCGAATCCACAAGTATTGTCAATCATGACATCTGTGATTGGCAATGGGAATTCGTCTTTGGGGCAGGCCTCGTTTAGATCACGGAAGTCGATGCAGATCCGGATCTTCCCGTTCTTCTTGGCGACGGGGACGATGTTGGCTACCCAGTCGGGATGTTGTTCTTCCCGGATGAAGCCGGAATCGATGAGCTTTCTAACTTCTGATTGAATTGCCTCCATTATCTCTGGACGGAACCGTCGCTGCTGTTGTTTAACAGGCTTCATGTCCGGATTGATGTTGAGGCGATGCATAGCCACTTGAGGATCAAGTCCAGGCATGTCCTCATAATTCCAGGCGAAGACATCTATATACTCTTGTACAAGAGATATTAAATCCTTCTTCTCCGAAGGTGACAGGCCGTCACTTATGAAGATGGGTTTAGGATTGGCTTCATCTCCTAGGTTGACTTGAACAACCTTGTCTTCTGTGGGTGGCTCACGCTGTTCAAAGCGGATGTCCCAAAGAGCATTCAAATGTCTGATCCAAGGGTCTGTATCAGATTGGATCATTTCTTCATCTTCATCCTCCATATGGCTTGTCGAAACCATGTTTACTGAAAGCCCTTTGAAGATGTTGCCGACACTGACATCTGATTCCCACGACGACGTGTCTGATGAGCAGTCATGACTTGACAGTCTCTCCGAATCAGAGGCTGATGGCACTGGGGTTGATATATAGCCCAACCCCCGGCGCGTCTGATGATAGTAATCAGGGGTTTTCCCTTTCGGTACAAAGGATCGAAGCAGTGTTCTTCTTCCTTTTCCGAAGTTCAACCCAGGCCTGTTGGTTAGATCATACCCCATGCGCTTCATCATCTTGAGCGTTTTCGGTTCATAATGATCGAACTGAGGGGATTCATCCTCACCTTCCGATTCTTCGTGGGGCATTGGTTCAGACGCGATTCGCCCAAAAAGTATTGGTCTTTGGCCTTTTCGTCTGGCTGGAACCATGAATACAGACTCTTGCGCGTCACCATTATCTTGGTATGTCCCGAAGGATGATTTCACCGGTACATGCAAAGATGTCAAAGCATCTATTGCCGACCAGAGGTCATCGTCCACGTCGGTAGTGGTATCCGACGGTATTGAATCGGAAACATACACAGGAAAATACGCAAAATCTAAATCTTCATTAATGTACCAACCACCCGCATCGTCGGTGCGTATCAACATCGAGCTTATTAGTGTTCTTTACAATGGGCTCCAACTCCCACAGGCACTCTTCTTTCTCAGGCTCAATGTCAGCTTCATTACCAGAGTCTGGCTCCTCTGGTTGTGGGGTTTCATTAGTCTCCTCCGGATCCTGATATAAGAGGGAGTCCGTGAAATAATTTTCAACCCCTTTAAACGGATGCCTTTCGGCAATCAACGTTCGGACCTGTCCACTCTCGTCAATGTATTTCATGACTTGGTGGAGAGTAGAGGGAACGATGGAATTGCGGTGAATCCATGGTCGTCCCAGCAACAGGTTGTAGGAAGTGTCCGCGTCAATGACGTAACACGTCACTTCCGACTTGAGGCTCCCGATCTGGCATTTGAGCTTGATCTTCCCCATCGGGCGGGAGCTGTTGGCATTGAACCCGTAAATAGTCGTCTGGGTAGGGCTCAGACGATGGGTAGGAATGCCTAGAAACTGCATAACCCGGCGAGGTATGATGCTTAGCGCAGACCCTGGGTCTACCTGGATGCGGTTCACCTCGGATGACCCAATATACCCTGTGAAGTATAGGGGTCGGTCATGCTTCCCTTTAACCTGCATGTCGTCTGTTGTGAAGGTGATGCAGGGAGCATTTGGGGAGGCGTGGAGGCAATCCTCTACATCT
Source organism: Agave tequilana (assembly GCA_038442645.1). Lineage (NCBI taxonomy): Eukaryota > Viridiplantae > Streptophyta > Magnoliopsida > Asparagales > Asparagaceae > Agave > Agave tequilana. Next base: position 44,060 of record JAVJIF010031225.1, on the reverse strand, counting down.
TCCTCCCTTGGCACACGAGTCATGAAGACCTCAGCGTTTGCCAAAGCTTCTTGTAGAGCCTCTCTGGTTGACTTTGATAGCCTCAGGAGTTCATACAAGGTGATGCGTGCCGGGATGTTGGCTAGTTGAGCCAAGACGTCGAAGCGGTAAGGTGTCGAGGATCCTTCTGCTGCACCTTTTAGAAGAGCCCGAGAAAACCGGGTTTCTTTCTGTTTCTCCACAGGTGGTTTCGTGGAGGGCTTGGCTGGTTCTACGGCTGGTTGCGGAGAAGCCGCTGCTGTCTCGCCGTACTGCTTCAAGTATGCCTGTCCTGAACGGGTCCCCGCCGTAGGTTGGCTGGGCTCTGCGGCCAGGACTATTGTTTCCTCTTCTGAGTCAGTCAGCGAGGGAACATCAGTGTCCGCTTCTCGAGAGGAAGCGCATATCACATGGCAAGATGAAGTCTTCCCTTTGCCTTTGGACTTCCTGTTGGTCACAGTCGTCCATTGTTGCTCGTCGACGAGGTCAGGGTGGACCCACATGATTTCCCCTCGAGGTGTAGGGATGGGTACCAAGCCTTTCTCCCGCTGCTGATGAGGGTCTGTGTTGACCACCCTCAGTTCTCCTTTCGGGACAGAGATCACCCCCACGGGTGTCGGGGGTCGTGTCCCAAACTGGAGAATCGACGTCATGTTGGCCGTCATCTTCTTCTGCTCCGGTCGGAGTTTTAATACCTCCGCGTCAATCAGAGCTTGAAGGATGTCCTTAAAGACGTAGCAGCTTTTGGTAGGATGTCCGAGCATCCTGTGGTATAAGCAGTAGGTGGGATTGTCGGTCTTGCCGACTTCCTCCGGGCGCCTAATTTCAGGGAGCTTCAGTCGATTGCTCTTGTTGAGTAGCTTGAAGAGCGAATCGACGTGTTCCTCCTTGAAGGAATACTGCTTGTTGGGGCGTGGCTGGCTTGAAGAGCCACTTGCCCTGCCTGTTTGAGGTTTGGTGGGAGATTTGGTCTCCGTCGCCAAATTATCCTTCCGCTTCGTCTGGAGGGAGGTGTCTGGTGCACGCCTTGTCGACCTCTCTGGCCTGGGCTTGCCTTCTTCCGCTCTGACGCGGGCGACAATCTCCTCAGCCTGTTCACCTTGCTGGACTAATTGTTTCCAGGTGCGGCTTTCAGCAACTCCTATTTGAGCAAGGAGTGAGGTTTGGAGATTATGGCGACATGTTTCCACCAGGGTGGCCTGGGTCATGCCGCTTGGACATCGGAGTGCCATGTTCCGAAATCTTTCTACGAAAGACTTGACGGACTCTCCCTTTCGCTGTTTTGTAGCTAAAAGGGTAGGCATTGTGACCTCCGAATCATCTTCGAAGAAGCGTGTTAGAAACAGCTTCTCCAAGTCGCCCCAGTTCTTGATGGAACCTTCCGGGAGCTTCATAAACCATTCAAAGGCCAACCCTTTTAGGGTGCCAATGAATAGGCGTGCCAGGATGGCATCGTTATCTACCACATTCCCGGTCTGGGATTTGAAGTAGTAGATGTGCTGGTTGGGTGACCCCTTCCCGTCGAATGCTTGGAGGGTTGGAGCCTTGAACTTAGGAGGGTATGGAACTAAGTCCCACTCAGCCGGATAGGGCCGGACCACTCCTGCTTCTTGGAGGTCCTTGCGATTGGCAAGGGCCTCGAGGCGTCGTTCCAATTGACTCACCCTCTTAGCATGAGTCTTCTCCTGGTCTTGGTCGCTTCTTGCCTGCGACGAGGGCTTGGACACATCCGAGGTAGATCGTCGTGTCTCGTCAGAAGATTCGGAGGGTGGGCTTCCTCCCTTTCTCCCTTTCCCCTTCGGTCGTCTAGGAGGAGATCTCGCTTTTTCTTCAAGCAATTTCTCAAGCATATGCTTGAGGGAGTCAATGGATCTCTGTTGAGAGGCGATTATATCCATCTGGTGCTTCTGCGTCTGTTCTAAACGCCTGGTCGTCTCCTCAGGAGTGTCGGCCATGTAGGCGGAAGCCTCCTTCTCGACGGAAGAGTTTGAAGCCTGCGACTCCACTATAGCGGAGTGAGAACCACCCATTCTAATGCCGCGGGCTAAGGCATTATAGTCAATTGGGGGAATGGCCCCTGTCCGGGTGCGAGTGTGTTGATACACCCCCTCCGGTTCAGAGTCAGATTCCTCTGAGTTGACCATTAGTTGTTTTCCCTTGCTTCTGCTAGTCATGTTTGCAGTAAGCTCCGGGTATTCAACATCTGAGAAGGTTCTCCTCCTGTGGGAGCGTCTTCTCTTGGCTGACGGGGGAATCAGGGTCAGCTGTCTAATTAAAGACGGCTGGTGCACGCCTGACTCGCAATGGCATCCAGAGAGCATCTGGATGAGCTGTTGACAGCAGCATGGAGAAGTGGTCTGATTGGCACTCCTTTTCCTTGTCAAATAATCCCTCAAATCTGTGGGAGGGGGATTAAAGAGACTGGTCTCGCAACGTCGACGACGGGAGACAGTCATGTGCTGTTCAGCCTGGACACAGGTTTCAGAAACGCGGCTGTTGCGTCGCGGCTGCGTCACGCGCGTCTGGCGTCTCTGTTGATATGAGACGCGACTTTCGCGTTGCTGTCTGCTGCGTTGGAGCAGAGAGACTTGGGAGAGAGTGGGCTGCTGGGCCCCACGCCTATGGGCGCGTGCTTCCTGCGTTTGACAAGACGCAGAAGCTTCGCTTTGGCGTTTGGCAAGTTGGTCTTCAGAAGGCTCAACTTGGGGAGTCTCGCGTTTGGGTCGCCAAACACGGACCTCTCGCACTGGACGAGGTGCGGGCAAGGCATCGGATCGTACGCTGCGTTCAACCCCAGTCAGAAAACCAACGGTTCCGACCGAGTGTTGACGCGCGCGTCTTCTCTGTCGACGCTCGGCATTCCGATTGCGCCGTGGAGGAAGAGAGAAGCCAACAACTTCCTGGTTTGTAGAACCAGGGGTGTTTGCCACGCGGGTCTCCTGAGAGACGCTGACGCGGGCGTTCTGTGCGACACGGTCGATCGCACCAGTAGATGTGCCGGGGACCACGCGAGCCTTCAGAGAGGCGTTGGCGCGTGTGCTCTGCGCGACGCGGTTGATCGCAGTAGAGGTGTCTGAGGTTACGCGGGCCTTCTGGGAGGCGTCGGCGCGTGAACCAAACTTGGCACAGTGGGCAGCAGGAGCACCCGACAGAGCCTCAGATTGGGCTTCAGGGGGCTGTCCACTTGAGACCCTGCGGCAGACGCGGGTCTTTGGGCTCTTGGAGCCAGAAGAGAGGAACTCTTCATACTTCGCCTGGTCGAACTCGACGACGAGGGATTCGACCATTTTCCCCTTACGGAGAACGTCATCTTGCACCACGGTGCGCTCGTCAGTAACGAAGGTAGTCCCCAGCGGAGTCGCCATCTCTTGTACGCGCCGGAAAATTTGGTGGTCGGAGAAAGTGGTTTTAGCTGTAAAAGATTTCCTTGATTCAAGCGAAACGATTACAACCAAAAGAACTACTCTTCCCTCTTTTCCAGTTACAAGGGAGGGAGGATGTCTGAATCTTCCCTTTGTTTAAGGCTGGGTTCTTCGTGTGGCGATGGAGAGTGAATCTTGTTCTCCGTTGACCAGATGACCGTCCTGGACCGTCGGGGGTCTTCTCTTCGGTCGGTAGAAAGAGTAACTCAGCTCCGTCTACCAAAACTCTCAAAGAGGAGGTAGGCGAAGAGCGGCTAGTACTCAGTAAGCTCGCTGAAGAGTCTCCTCCCTCTGTCTGTTGTTGAAGTCGTGCTTCCCTCTTGATGATCCTCTTGCCTGGATTCGATCGATCTTGATGATGCCTTGACCTTCTTAATTCTCGACCTTTCCAAAGCTTCGATCTTATCAAAACTTCCATCCCCTCATAGCAAACAAGGCTATTTATAGGGGTCTCAGGGGGTGAAGGTGCCTCCTGAAAACGCTCCCGAATGAGGGGCCACTACCCGCTACATGCGCGGTGACTGGCCCCGCAATCAGGGCAGTTGCAACTGAGACGCGGGCGTTGGGCCGAACGCGCCTTGAAGTTGAGACGCGGGCGTCGAGCCAACGCGCCTTAATGCTGAGACGCGAGCTTCGGGCCTTCACGTCTGGACGCTGAGGCGCGGGCGTCGGGCCGACGCGCCTTGATGTCGAGACGCGGGCTTGGGCCGACGCGTCTGGACGTTGAGACGCGGGTGTAGAGCCAACGCGTCTTAATGCTGAGACGCGGGCCTCGCTTCCTCGCGTCTAGAGCTTGAGACTGCTTCCTTAATGGCTGGTCTGTTAGTCATTTTTAGACAGCCTACAGTAACACTCAAGCAATATGAATCACTTAAAATATGTTTCCTAAATTATATGTAATGCCCACATACCTTTGCTCCAGCACTCTTCAACAGTAATGTAAAAGGTAACGAATTAGACATATGCCCTAAGATGCAAGGGTCTAAACATTTTTTAGTATTTACAAAGCAACCACGTTACTGTTGAGGTTAAAAACATGTACAGAGTGAGTTAAACAGATGAGCTAGTAACTGCAAAGAGCTAATCTCTGAAAATCAAGCAACCTGCAAGAAACTACAGTAAGTAGTGCACCACACTTGTGGGCTTTGATGCTCTGCCTTCTTGAACAAAGGCACAGAGTAGCAATATGTCCACTATAACTCCTAGTTTTCTAAAATTAGTCCATGTACACTAAAACAAAGAGAAAAAAATTAATTTGTTAAAGTAAATCAAAGAAAAAGAAAACTTACAGTTCCTCCCCGGCAACAGCGCCAAAATTTATGATCAGCTAAACCTGCACAGAAAAATACAAACTTTTTGAACAGTGCTAGGTCTCAATTCTACCGTGTAGCCTAGGGCTAATGGATCGTGATCCACAGGGAGGGACAGCGATGAAAGTGTTATGTAAGTTTCTTCTTTTAATTTACCAAAACTAGTTAATACTTATTTTCTCAGTTTTATAAAAAAATAAAAATGTTAAGTTAAGAAGGGGATGGGAGAAGAAGAGATGGTGGCGGTGTTATTGTTTTTTTACAAAAGAAAAAGAAAGACTAAATGAAAAGGAGAATTGTGACTCTAAACTAATGAACTAAAAAAAAAGAAAACAAAAAGAGTACTTGCCTCTATTGCTGAATCGTATTGAGGAATTACCTTGAAAGAAAGTAAATCAGTAGAAAAGAATAAACGAATGTAGAGCTTCAGCTTGATCAAACACAATGAAGAAAAGTGAGAAACTTTCATTGATTGTCACCTTCAATATAAGTCTCTTATGAAATAATTATATAAGTGTCACCCTTTAATAACTCTTCCTCTCTCTTAATCATATAACTCTCTCTAACCTAAACTATAAGGAAATAAAAATTACATTGAAGACAAAAGAAAAAAAAAAACCTAAACTAAAGCTCTCTTCGGAGTGGTGCCCTTCTGCCTTCGAGGTTTGAGGTATTTATAGGGAAAAAACAAGTATTGGATGCATACGAAGATAGGTGGGAGCTGGCGCTCCCCTGATTCATCTAACGAGCCACGAAAATGTGGCTTTCCCCTCATTTTCGCGGCCAGATCCTGGTCATAGGGCCAGGATCAAGGGGCGAGTGTCGGTTGATTTTCCCTCTATCCTTTTATGCTCTTGGATTTTGAATTTTTGCTTTGGATTTGATGAAATATCCTTTGATCTTCGCTCAGTCAATGGAGTCTTCAAAAATCCATTGTTCCTTTAGATATGGATGATATTATCTCATCTGATATACCCAGTCTTCAAATAAGATCCCCCTTAAAACTACTAGATTTGAATCGATCCCCTTTCTTTTAAATTTTTGGATTTAATTGGATAAATCTGTCAATCTTTCTCATTTTTCTTCTTATTTACACTGCACGCCACTAAGCAAGAAAATACATTCGTTAGTAGGGTTTTATTTAAATATAAATGTAAAAATATAACACATATGATATGAAAACATGTAATGCACGTGTATGATCAACGGCTACCATCACGATGCACGGTTCCTACTTCACCCACCAAGCTCATCCCTGTGCCTGACCTCTACGGTCGCGAGATCCATATGTTAATCTCACGCCCCACAATCAAAATACATATAATTTGGTACGTGATGAGAGTCGGTGACGTATTTTCTGAAAAATACGCTAAGCCTCAGTACATTAAATCAAGTAATAAGAATTCATAGTAATCCAGTTTTATTAAAATAAGTACGAGATATCACAAATGTCATGATTTATCACAATAACAATAAGACAAGAAAATAACTAAATCCTCACAGGCTGAAAGGAAGGGAAACAGATCGTCTACTAGAGCACTGTGAAATTCTTCAAATACTCTTGATCTTCTTGAGTCCCTGAATCTGAGTCTGTATCTGAGTATGCAAACTCAGGGTCGTCAATAAGTGACCCAGTGAGTGATTAAAAAAAGGGATACAAAAAACATGCCAAAAAATAGTACCAACATGCATTGTTAAGCATAGATAATTCTAACAACAAACCATATGTAACTCGTAGATCCATTATGTATGAAAACATGTCAATATAAAGCATAATCTTGGTTGTTTGAAATTAATTGTTGTGTCATTGTCTATTTCAGAGAATTTATTAATTGAAACTGATCAGATAGACATTATCTGTGTTTTTAGGGGGGTTCCGTATATACCCAGAACCACGAACCAAATGTCTGGTGTTGAACCAGGCTGTACCGCCAGGTACTACAGTAACAGTATAATAGTAACAGTATTTGATGTCAGTCACCCCGGGAACCCTACAGTGAAACCCTATCTCGACTGCGCAATCTATATCATAGGTTCATCCAAAATACAGACGCTGTCTCCTCCATCAAATTTTCCAATCCCAATATAAGTTGTCAATTTATATTATTATTCAATTCAGTTAAAATATCAATACCCATGTTGTTAGAATGCTAGGACTATACAGTGACAGTAACATTCAGTAAATCAGTAAACAGTAATCGTATACACGGTGAATAATAACAATACAGTGAACAGTAACAGTAACCGTGTATATGATGAATAATAGAACTGTACATGTGTTACAGTTTAACGATACTTTTCCAATAACTTTCAGTAACATGAATTAATAAAATAACAAGTCAGGATATTGCTCAAATGATAGTCTCATTTAGAACCGATCAACATCTCATCCACTCATACTGGATATAACAGTAATAAATCCATCAACTCATAATGTTGATACAATCATCGTAAACATCAAATACTTGATCTATAACCGAGTATCTAGTACCGTAAGCCACAAGTCCAATGAATCAATAATCAGTTCTCTCATCTTATCATCTACTTTTTCTCGAAATCACCAATAACTGAGATCAAACAATAACTGCTATCCAACTCCCAATATATGATCACCTACGTCAATGAATCACTCCGACCATAACTCTGTAATCAAATAACTAAATAGTCAAGAACCAGTTATGAGGTACTGAATATATCCTCGAGATCCACTAGATCAACATGTACCGAAATGAATATAAAGTAGAACATTCTCAAACAATATGGAATCTAGAATACCTCTACGTCTGATAATCAACATCAAAAGATCATCAATACTCAAACAGTATAATTAGGAGTGGAATCAAGAATACTCACAATTATAAATCTAACTACATCAATTCATCAACACTAATCAAAACCTCTGAAACGAGCACCAAGCTCTTGTTAATCAACTCAGCAGTATATCCCTCTTTTACATCATCAGTATATTCATCCTTTAAGTCACTAATATATCTAGGTCCCAATATATAAAATACATAATCATCTATATCTAACCAATCGTTACTATCCAATCTGATTAAGATCATCATATATTCTCACTTCAATTAAGCTCAATCACATGATCCAGAAATCCAAGTAACTAATCAATTATGTATATACATGCACCAGGTCAGGTCAACCCAATCTACGCATACTCTTCAACCCAAGATCAAGTCTAGCACAATCGAGTCCACTGATCAAATTCAATGTAAAAAAATATAAACATCAGACCAATTCCAACTCTAACTAAGTCAATACCAATCCGAGTATTAGTAAATCAGTCTGTTGATATAGCAACATCATACCTACACGTCCTCAATACTGAAATGAGTTCTGGTCGAATAATCATCAAATAATTTGTCTGAGAAATACTTCACATAAATAGACCATCTATCCTCAAATATGAACTAGACCAGCCAATTCATAGATCGAAATAAGTAACAGTTTAAGATATATCAATATTAGGGTTAACCCAATAGCATCAAACAACTAACACATAAAGTGACGCTGATAAGCACTCAGATCAACTGTACAAATATGGTAAGTACTCACTGACATCACATGAAATGATATGGGTAGTCGTACGGGTAAAATATATCAGATGGTTACATAAAATGATACAAGTAACATATAAATAATACTGAAATAATAAATAAGGAAAAGATACAAGAGTAAACACTCACTGAAATGGCGCGGTTTTGGAATCGAATCACCGTCTGGTCTTCGCTATACGAACTTGTACGGATCTTCAGATCATCTCATGGGTCGGTTTTTGAATCGCTAGTATATCGGGTCCATAATAGTTACAAATTCAAATCTCCTGTTATCAAGTTTAGATCGCACGAATGAGTCTGAATCGCTGCAACATGTAACCAACACACACATAAGAATAAATATACTCTTACACACGTGCACACAGACACATAAGTGTACACCTATATACATACGAATACAAGTATACACATACATATAAATATACATACACATTTAAATGCACACACTCTAATCACCACACACACACGCAGAGCACAACACACATACTCACGCATACTCCAACACACATACACACTTAATTATACAAAGAGAGGAGATAAAACACTCACCCAACACACATATTCACATCCACATTAAAATGCTTAACACAATGCAACGGACACTATCCACAAAATAACGGGGGGAAAGAGGGTATACTCACGTAGGGGTGCACAACCATGGCAAGGGGTTGTTCGCCGACAGAGGCTGTTAAGGGAAGCCACAGCTTTGGGAAGGTCAATGATGGTGTTGCAGTGGCTCGCCAGCAGAGGAGATGCGGCGGGGGAAGCCCGGTGGTTGCGTGCTTTGCCGTGGAGAGGGAGGAGAGGTGCTCGGGTATGGGCTCTTGGCAGAGGTTGAGGCACGGCCATGGAGCTCCGGTGGTGGTGATGCCTGTCGAGAGATGAGATACAGCAAGGAGAGGAGGCCAGGGATGATGGCATGTGCGGGTTGCTCACGCTGCGGAGCTCGCCGGAGGAAAAGAGAGAACTCGGGGGTTGGATGCAAAGGGAGGTGGCTACCATGGCTCAGTGGAGAGAAGGGGTGAGGGTATGGCTGTGTGATGATTCGCCTGGGCTGAGGTGGTCACAGCTTGCAGATCAGAGGGGGCGCAATGAGGTGGGTGCAGCCAATGGGAACGAAGAGGATCTCAATCACGGGTGATCACAGCAAGGATGAGTAGGGTGCAACCATGGGTGTGCTTCCGAGTGTTTGTTTCGACGAATGGAGCGGAGGGGCTCGACTATGCAGAGGAGGCAAGGGAATCTTAGGGAATGTTTCCGAGGGGAGAAGAGGCTTGCCATGGGCGGCTGTGCAGGTGAAAGGAGAAGAAGAAGATTAGGGAATAGGTTTAGGATTAAGGTTAAGTTAGGATTATATAGGGGGAGTGATAATGGGAATGGTTGTAGGTTTAGACTTATTGGGTTATGGGTTTGAGGGTTATGGGTTTGGATAAAAGATATTGGGTATGGGCCAATAGATATGGGAGGAGATGAAATTAAAATAAAACAAAATCTTAATAATATTATTACTAACAATAATAAAAAATCGTAATGTTAGTAAAAATTAATAACAACAACTAATGGTAATTAATAATAACAACAATCAAAATTAGTAATAATATTAATAATAATTTAAATAATAACACAATAATAATAACAATAACTAATAATAAAACTAATTAATAATCATAATAACAACAATAATAATACTTATACTACATTAACAATGATGATGAGAATAATAACACAAATAATAATAACAATGATAGTAATAGAAAAATCAGTAATTAAAAATATTGCTCAAAAATAATGGTAATAAAATATAAAACTAAATTAGCATTTACTATCTCAAAATAATTTTGTATATTTAATAATAATAGTCATAAATCAAGTTAATAAAATAAATACATAGAAAAAATTAAAAATACAGTATTTTAAACTAGGGTTATTACACACAATCTTACTTAAATTTCCAGTTGGAATCTAATTTTAATAAGTTGTCTTCATGTGTGTCATAATATGGTCGAATCAAATTAGTTGGATACTATAAGGACTGGGGGCACCATCCTAAAGACTAGCCTTCTAAGTGGAGTAGCCCAAATCCTTATATACCTAAGACCATCCCCTTGTCTAGCCGATGTGGGACTATTTGTTCACACAAATCCCAACAATCCCCCTCGAATAAAAAGTCTCCTTGTAAGCTCATCTTCACCCCCAGAAGACACATGCTCATCGAGGTTACTTTCTTTCACTGCGTTTGTTCATACACACCTTACGTGATGCACTGGAGATCCTGAAATTTCTCCCTCGAGAGCTCAATCTATTATAGAACTTGGCTTAATCTATTATAGATACAGCTTTATAGAGGCTTTTTACCGTGCCCTTCCGCTAGCGACCACGCCTCCCTGGGGGGATCGAACCACCCACACTCACGACTAAGTTCGGTGCATGGAGCTGATACCACTTGTAAGAACTCGAGATACCATCCCAAAAGACTAGCCTTTTAGGTAGAGTAACCCAAATCCTTATATACCCAAGACCTCCACCATATATAGCCAATGTGGGACTATTTGTTAGCACAAACCCCAACAGATACAACATCAACTACTTGGAGTCTACGTATCCCATCTCCAAGCGCAAGTTAGACTTCAAATTCATCTCAAATTCTGACTTGGAATCATGAGGATCAATCAAGCTACTGTCATCAACATTTACGACTTCTTGTCATCGCGTGATCCCGTGCAACATCCCCTGTTGTCAATCGAGATTGATGAGTTCGACATTCACTTGCCATCAATCGAGAGACGATTGATGAGTTCTCCATCTCTGTCGGTCGAAGATTCGATCACTGAAGTTTGAGTTTGATAATCTCTTAAACCATCTGTTCCTATTGAAAGGACCTCTCAAAACCTGTGTTCCTACTGTGTTTTGAGAATCTCTAAAATCCATTGATTAACTATTTGACCAAAAGATCGTTGAGTGTCTACTGAACCAGTTTATAGTCAGTCTACAATTACAAATCAAACAGTTTGCATTGTTGCAACCAATTCTAAGAGTATCTCTAAGCTCGATCATTGGTCTTTTTCATGATGATCATTTTCTACTACTATATTATTAGCTGCACTGGTCCGAGTGCGTCTATTGATAGACATCACAGGATTCTACTAGCTGCACTGGTCCGAGTGATTTACTAGCGGGCATCACCAAATTCTACTATTACCTATACTGGTCTGAGTGTGTCTACCACCGGGTATCACTGATCTACTATATACCTATTACAGTCTATTACATCAAATCATATCTCTCTATTTTTAAATTTTTATTTTTATTTTTTATTTTTTTGGGCAATTATAATTTTTTAAAGTTTTTTTTTTGGCAAACTCATGTTTGTTTAACTCACCATGAGTTTGAGGGTCGCTAGAGTAATATTATGATTAGAATACAATACCTATTGTATTAGGATTAGAATACAATACTTATTGGATTAGGATTGTATTAAGAGTATGATTTCCTTATCAATTGTATCTATATATAATATATTTGGGCATTGCCTTCATCAATAACAATAATTCAGTTTTTCCTTTCTCAACGACTGTAACAATCTGAAACATACTGCTATATTTTCCCTATAATGCACATATTGACAATATCCTAAAAATATTGGCTAAAGTATCCAACATGCCACTTTTGGATGGATTATTAACAAGATTAAGGAGAGGAGTGTGGATGTCAAAGATGGCAATCTTAAAATTAGGGAGTTTCTTGGCGAGCGAGTTTGAAGCTGCATTGAGCTTCTTATTGAATTCTTGGGCATCCACATTGAGCCTACTCACACACTTGTTGCTTCAATGTCCTAAGAGTGTGATCGATGCAGGAACACACCCCAACGGTGGCAATGATGTGACCTCGATCTTTCGTGCACCCAATCCATACAAGTCTTGCATAGAATTAACGTGACAGGTTAATACATATGGTCTTAATTAATGGCTAGTGATATTTGTGAGTGATACTGACCTTGATGACGTTGGTAAAGATGGATATGAGGAATGAAGAGAACTAGTTCAGGGTATAGAACTTGTTGAGGTAAGGATTGTGATTGAGATTTTCCTGCACACAAAATATAGAATATTAGATTTAGAAGTAAAGATGTGTAAGGTGCTCAATTCTAATCCGCTGTAGCAATGGCTATGTGGGTCGTGATCCTCAGGGAGGGACTAGCGATGGAAGCGTTTAAGTAAGTTCCCTAAAATTCTTCTTTTAGTTATTAAAAGGAAATAAGAAAATATTAGTTAAAGTTAGTTTAGAAAGAAAGCGGTATTTACAATGAGTCGGGAAAGAAAGAGTTGGTAGATGGTGATTTAATCTACAAAATAAAAGAAAAGAAAAGAAAGGAACACTTACTTAATTTGGTTGAGAAAATACGTGAAAACCTTACATGTTCTACCTTACTTAGGAGGCGTTCAACGCATAAACCATAGGATCGAGCTCAGTCCCCTATTCGCATTATATCATCAAGCTGGGCAAGAATGAAGTGATACAGACCTTGAGGAGGAGAACATCTCCATGAAGTATCGTTGGCACTCGCTAAGACTCGTTTACTTTCTCTTCGGAAATCACTTGCATGCTCATCAACAACCACAGAGATAAAATAGAAAAGGAAAAGAAAACGAAAAGAAAAGTAAAACAATGAACATAAGAAAAATATTACCTTTATTGCTTTAATCAATGGCAGAAAGAGGAGGGTACATCGGTGTCACGCTCAACATAGGCCTCTCTCTCTCTTAAAAAAAATAGAAATTACAAAAAAAATAGAAACCTAACTACAAACTAGAAGAAAGCCTAAAAACCCTAACTTTTGCCCTGTACTGCGCTGGACGCCCTTCTCGGTTGCTCTGCAGGGGTATTTATAGGTGCAGAAGGAAGTAGAGTCCTGGGACGACTCCTCCATGAAAACTGGTACCTGGTCTCATCCAGATTGCCGCGGAAACGCGGCTTGGGCCGCGTTTCCGCGACCAAGTCATGTCGGTTGGCCACGCGCTTTCGCGCGTGACATCCTCTGGTCCGTCCATCTGAGCGTTTCCTTCTGGAAGTTGAATCTCGACTCTTTATTTTGGATTTTCGGGATAACTTGGGAAGCAAGTTACCCTAAATCCAAATCTTTTATCAACGAATTTGTGATCTTGAATTCTCCTTCTTTGGCTTTTATCCTCATCCTGCAAGTATTTAGGGTTGAATAGAAGTCTATCCTTCCCTCTTCTTTTAGAATTTGCAACTATTGCCCTTAGTAATTGCAATTTTGACATTTGATAATTGCAACTTTTGCATTGGGCTTTAAACATGGGCTTTGGGCTTCTTTTAAGGCTTTATTCCTTTATTTTTATTACTCAAGGCCTGCACACAATAAATAATAAAATATTAGTAATAGTGCAGAATTATATGAATAAATATGAAAATGTGATAGTAAATGTAATGATAAAAATGCACTTTTCACTACCAATCACACCCCGACACTTATCTTTTTGCTCGTCCTCGAGTAAAAATCAAAAAGAAAAAGAAAACTAAACTAGCTAACTCACTTTCGTAGGAATCACGATTGCACTTAGCACGTGCAACAAGCCGTTAAACCCCTAGGTTACCCTAGAGGACGAGTGTTGTCTCGTGAGGGTTTTCAGCGGATTACACCCACAAATTCATAAAAAGGAAAATATTCGAAATATATTTGAAGAGACTAAGTAGTCTATAAGTGTTAGGATTATCATTTTTATTCATTCTTAAACTTAGTCTTAATAAAATGAATTGTTATTCATTTTAGGTAAAGATTAAAATTAAATTTTTGTATAGTCTTTTTCGTTACCAAAAGTCATATGCACCCTTGTGAATCTAAGAATTCCTTAACTTGGACTCTCATGCCTCTTTATTATAATTATTATTATAATATATATATATTTTTAATATATATAACTCATCTAATTTTCTTTCGTGTAAGTATCAAGGCTTCTTGAGGCCCTCATACCTAACTAATTGACTATTAGATGTGTTAATACATATATAATATTTCTCAGTTTTCTTAGGCTTCTAATCCACCCATGTAGCGAACTTAAAGTCGATGACTCCCAAACCGTCGGTTTTAGGGCACTAGGTGAGAAAACACCCCACGGACTCAAATTCGAGTGAATTAGGCCACAAAACTAAGGACTTTATTTTATTTAGAACTCACCTTAGGCGTGAATACCTATGCTTCTTGAGGCACATGTATCCAGCTTAATTGGTGAATTTTTTTTTACTTTAATTTTTTTTATTTTATGAGGCACAAGGGTCTTTATCTTAGAATCCTAGATATGCATTAGGTATGCATATTTCATTAAGGTAAAATTAAGACTAACTACTTATTCAATTTCTCCTCCTATACCTAAAAATTCAACAATTTATTTATTTTGACCAAGTTTTTAGAAATCCTAATCATGATTTTCCTAATTCTTAAGACTAACTTAGATTTCTTTCAAAAGATAAGTCAAAATATTGTCCTTTTTATAAATTTTTTTTAAAAATTTTTTTTAATTTTTTTGTTAGTTTCTACCTATGTTAGTATGTTAGTAAGGCCTACCCCCACACTTATCTCATGCATTGTCCTCAATGTATGAATGAATGCATATATGCATGAAAAAGAAGAAGGGGAAGGCAGAAGTTACCTCAAGGTGGTGATTCCGGTGGTGGTCTAATTGGGCCAAGCGTTGCTACGCAATCAAGATAATGTAGTATTTGGAGGAACCCACCAGAAATTTCTCTTGTATAACCCACTAAAATGTATGTATGATTATTTTTAAACAATTCCACCCATCAAATTTTCATATTTCATAATTATTTTCAGAGTCAATTGTGTCAACCGTCTTGTCCCAAAATGGAGTGTGAAAAGATGGAGTGATTGACTTGGACGTCATAAGTACCGGAACGAATACTGACTCAGGAAAGAAACTTAAATCAAGTAATGGTTCAGGAGTCGGGCTAGGTTCAAGAAGTGGGTCCAAGTCAAGAAGTTGAAACTCAAGTCCACAATCATCTTCCCACAATGGAATGTGACTCAATAATGGTGATTCAAGTTCAGGAATGATAGGTGTGGGAATCAAAACTGACTCTAAAAGATTACCTAAGTCGGGTAACAAAACAGGAGTCAATAATGATTCGGGAAGTTGAACTTGATCACCGATTTGAGAATGTAGGTCACATATCTCATTGAGCTCAATATTATAAAATTGAGAACTTGCCAATTTATCCATGGGACTTTCAAAATTGTAAAATTGGTCAAGTTCAATATGATCATCAAAAATGGGTGATTCAATTTCATGATAAATTGGCACAGGATCCAATGTTGACTCGGGAAAAGTAAAATCAGGTGGAGACACCGGAGTCATTATTGAATCAGGAAGTAAAATTGAATCACCAAGTGGTAGATCAGGATCATATTCATGCTCAAGTTCTATTTCAGGAAAGGAATAACTTGCCTAACTATCAATTGGAGTTTCGGCAAGCTCAAATGATGGTACTGAATTAGAATCTTGTTGTCCAAAACAACGTGACTCTTCGGCTCTAAGAGAGTGGTCAGCGAAAGCAGAATTGGCCGAACGGTGAGAATGTAAAGATTGAACCATCATATCTATTTCATGATCTCGAGCTAATCTAGCCTGAGTCATGGCTTCCAGCATCTTTTCATAATCGATTGGTGCATCATCTTGAAAAGAGGAAGTGTTGTTGGGAAAATCGTGATGAAGTTGTGAGTCGGTGGACTCACGCATCATTATGTCTAAGATTGATGGTGGTTGTTGCTTGGACTCATGCATACTCATCATTTCCAAGATAGATGGTTTTCTATTCTGAATGGGTGGGTCTGAGTATGAATCTTGGGAATATTGTGGACAAGGTGGATACGGAGGACAAGTTGGTTGAACATTGGACTCGGGGGACGCGAAACCCCATGAACTCTGTGAAAAGTCAAAATTGGTATGAAAATTATGGTCATAAGATGGGGGATATGGGTTATATTTATTCGGATAAGACCATTCCGGCACACTAGATTGGTCAAAATTATGATATGCCGGTTGGTAATATCCGAAAAAGAAGTTGGTGTGTAATATGGATCCTCATTAAAATTGAAAAAATTGTTGTTATAGGCTATATCACACAAACACAAACAAAGAAAAAGAAAACAAACAAAAAACAAAAAAAAGAAAAAAATTCTAACCTAAGTTAGGGTAGACCTATGACCTAGACGACTCCTAACTGGTTAGACTGTCTACGGGAGTTAGGGTGTAGACTTTGACCACAAGTTAATCAGCCAGGTCAGGGCAAGAGTGGTGAGAGGTTTTCCGTCAAAGACGTTCCTTAATTAAATAACCACCAATCTTCGGGCTTTCGGCCCTCAATCCTTTTCCTAGACACTGATTTGGCAGGAGTCAATTTCCAACACCGTTCCCCCTTAGGATAATCTCCTAATTGAGTCCGAGATGTCCCTAGGGCCAACGTCTACTCATTTTTAGTTAGGCTTGGGTTAGTGAGTGCTTGGAATATGATTTTTGGGCCAAGGAAGGGTGATTAAATCCCCACCTTATCTTGTTATGGGTTAGTGCCCTTAAGATAAGTTTGTGCAAGTGTACAAGATATGTAAATAAGATTCACTCAAAGCAATGAGAATCAACCAAGAGATGAGTCCTATTCTACATGCAATACGAACGTACCTTACTCCAGCACTCTTCAACAGTAAAAATAAATGAATTGAAAAGACACGTGCCTAAAATGCAAACGTCTAATCAATTTTTTATCTTTGCAACAAGTATTTTACTGTTGATTAATTAGCAGTGTACAGGTTTATCACAGAACAAAATTTAACAGAGCAGTAAACAAATATTTCAATTCACAGCAACCTGCAGAAACCTTAGTGAGTAGTTCACTACTAAGGCCGCGGAAACGCGGCTATTGCCGCGTTTGCGCGGCACTATAGTAGGCTCTGCTGCTCTGCCTTCGAGGGCAGAGGCACAGAGTTGCTATATGTCCTTTTCTACTGTTATGTATCCTGTTCTCCAAACCTGCAAACAAAAAGAATAAAAGAATAATTAGTTTTTTTTTTAGAGAAACTTACCGTCCCTTCCCGGCAACGGCGCCAAAATTTTGATTGAGATTTTCCTGCACACAAAATATAGAATATTAGATTTAGAAGTAAAGATGTGCAAGGTGCTCAATTCTAATCCGCTGTAGCAATGGCTATGCGGGTCGTGATCCTCAGGGAGGGACTAGCGATGGAAGCGTTTAAGTAAGTTCTCTAAAATTCTTCTTTTAGTTATTAAAAGAAAAATAAGAAATATTAGTTAAAGTTAGTTTAGAAAGAAAGCGGTATTTACAATGAGTCGGGAAAGAAAGAGTTGGTAGATGGTGATTTAATCTACAAAAATAAAGAAAAGAAAAGAAAAGAAAAGAAAGGAACACTTACCTTAATTTGGTTGCGGAAATACGTGAAAACCTGACATGTTCTACCTTACTTAGGAGGCGTTCAACGCATAAAACCATAGGATCGAGCTCAGTCCCCTATTCGCATTATATCATCAAGCTGGGCAAGAATGAAGTGATACGGACCTTGAGGAGGAGAACATCTCCATGAAGTATCGTTGGCACTCACTAAGACTCGTTATACTTTCGCTTCGGAAATCACTTGCATGCTCATCAACAACCACAGAGATAAAATAGAAAAGGAAAAGAAAACGAAAAAAAGTAAAACAATGAACATAAGAAAAATATTACCTTTATTGCTTTAATCAATGGCAGAAAAGAGGAGGGTACATCGGTGTCACGCTCAACATAGGCCTCTCTCTTTTAAAAAAAATAGAAATTACAAAAGAAAATAGAAACCTAACTACAAACTAGAAGAAAGCCTAAAAACCCTAACTTTTGGCCCTGTACTGCGCTGGACGCCCTTCTCGGTTGCTCTGCAGGGGTATTTATAGGTGCAGAAGGAAGTAGAGTCCTGGGATGACTCCTCCACGAAAACTGGTACCTGGTCTCCAGATTGCCGCGGAAACGTGGCTTGGGCCGCGTTTTCGCGGCCAAGTCATGTCGGTTGGCCACGCGCTTTCGCGCGTGGCATCCTCTGGTCCGTCCATTTGGGCGTTTCCTTCTGGAAGTTGAATCTCGACTCTTTATGTTGGATTTTTGGGATAACTTGGGAAGCAAGTTACCCTAAATTCAAATATTTTATCAATGAATTTGTGATCTTGAATTCTCCTTCTTTGGCTTTTATCCTCATCCTGCAAGTATTTAGGGTTGAATAGAAGTCTATCCTTCCCTCTTCTTTTAGAATTTACAACTATTGCCCTTAGTAATTGCAATTTTGACATTTGATAATTGCAACTTTTGCATTGGGCTTTAAACATGGGCTTTTGGGCTTCTTTTAAGGCTTTATTCCTTTATTTTTATTACTCAAGGCCTGCACACAAATAAATAATAAAATATTAGTAATAGTGCAGAATTATATGAATAAATATGAAAACGTGATAGTAAATGTAATGATAAAAATGCACTTTTCACTACCAATCAGATTGACGTAGTAATTATGGACGATGTCGCTGCTTTCTAAACTCACTAAGTAGAGTGCTCTAGAGAGAATGGATGAGGATTGTGTAGGGGATAAGATAAAAGGAGTTTTTTTTGAAACTCGTTTGAGTTAACCCGGAGAGAGAAGCATCAGCGAGCTCAACATTGTAACCAGAGGAAGATTTCAAAAGCTACAATAGAAAGCTTTCGAAAGCTTTAATGGCTTTCGAAAGCTCTTAGACCGACCAACTCTCGAGAAGGCAACTTTTGAAAGATGCGAAGATCGTGAACATCCACCAATCGAAAATCGATGTGGTAAACTTTGATGGCATAAATAATTTTACTATGTGGAGATGCAAGATGATAGATGCATTGAACCCATAGAATCTTAAAGGTACTCTGAAATTACAGGAGAAACTAGAGGATGTTCAGGAAAAGGATTGGGAAAAAATAAATCGGACAGCGTATAACGTCATCAGATCTTGTCTAACACAAGATTTGAAGTATCATGTGATAAATGAGACCTTTGCGAAGAGGATTTGGGAGATTTTAGAGAGCAAGTACTTGATAAAGGGCATTAAGAATCGCTTACATCTGAAGAGAAGGATTTATCGCTTCAGTTGAAGAAGGGAATCCCTATTGATGAGCATATGAACAACTATACAAAGCTTCTTATAGATTTGGCTAACGTGGATGAGCTGAATAAAAATGAAGACAACACCTTGATCCTGTTGAGTTCTCTTCCAGATGATGAGTATGAGACCTTTATTTTGACCTTGATCAATGATAAGTCATCACTTAGCTATGATGAGTTATCATTTGCTCTTGTGAATCATGAGTTGAGGAGGAAAGATAAGCAGTCCTCCAGTAGTAAAATAGTAGAAGTACTGACTGCAAGAGGATAGAATTCTAATCGAAGGATGAAGGAGATCAAGAAAGATCGAAGTCCAAGGCTGATAACCGTAACTTGGAAAGGATCAGTGTGTATTCTGCAAGGAGAGCAGATACTGAAAAAGAGAATTATCCAAAGCTAAAAAATAAAAGATGGAGTCACGGTCAGAGACACACGTTATACAGGCTAATGGTACTGATTCTGACTCTTCAATTTTTTCGCTCTTATTACTCCTACTATTTGCAATTGAAATATTTTTGAGTGGGTTTTAGATGCGGATGCTGCCTATCACGTCCTGCCCCAAGAGGGAATGGTTTTCTAGTTTTGAGAAGCTAGATGTGTAATGCCCTGCCCTGACGGATACGGAGACGCTACTGTGACGTATATATGCAGGACAAAAATATCCTCACGTATATACGTTAAGCATCATTACATACCAAATCAGAGTATAGAAGTACATAGTATATATACATTCTAACATAAGGAGAACAATTTACAAAGTTATCACAGGGCGTGATATAATATTACATGTACATCATATCACGGCCAGGTACAAAAGTAAGATTTACAATATGTACAATACAAAAGATGCTCACGAGCTGAGAGAAAATCCCGCGAGTTAGCAGGAAGAGTCAGGAACAGAAGGAGCAGAGACTAATCAGCCTGCTATGAGAGGTAAGCTTGATCTTTGGTGAAGGGCTACACTTCAATTCAACCTTTAGAACCTGAACATGCAAGTCCAGGGGAGTCAGAATCTCCCCAATGAATGTCCAGGTGAATACTAAGTGGTGTGAAGAGATAAGTATATGTGTATTGATATAGCCATCAGTAAACAAGCATCAAAATCTGTGACGCGTGTACATGAATAATAAGCATGTAATGGAGGAATAACATGATGTAAGCAATAAAGCATGAATAGATCTTTTATTACTATTTTTAATATTTATTTTTTATACTCATCCTACCTATATGTCTAGGTATGTGTAATAGCGTCCTAGCATACATACATCCAAATCTGAGTAAGTCAAGGTTGTTATTGGAAACCAACGGGGTTGTCAATGAACAATATTTACTGTGGGTCCTGTGCATGCCCTGGACCACGGTCCATGATGTTCCTTTGCTGGTGTAAGAAACCGGCCGCAAGACCTATAAGAGGGTCTTATAGGATGCCCTTATCAAGATGGTACCAAGAAGGAGGGAGCCAACACTCCCCTCGGTCACCTGGAGGCCCTCAGGTCAGAGCGAAAGATTTAGTTGCACAAATTACCTAATACTACTGTAAAGACTAACATATATTGATATCCGCAAGTTTCCCCCGACCCAGTGTAAGTTGTTCTTTTTATGATTTATTCGGTAATTATCAGATTCCAGGAATGTGCAGGAGCATGTCAGGAATGTCAAGCGTACATAAGTACTATCAGGGGATCAAGTTAACATTCCGTGAGTGATAATTACAAATCAGGTATGGCATGTTGAATGGCAAGTGATAGAAATTTAGGTGTCAGGTGGTAACATGCTAGAGGTCGGTGTCAGGTGATAGCATGGCAAGCAATAGCAGATATTAACCGTTAATGCAGCTAACTAGCAAGCAAATGAACATCCATGCAGAGCTAAGCAGTGCTAGAGGTACGTACAACAAATAGTGTTTAATCACTAAAGCGCTTGACAGAGCTATCGGAACGACTTGACTTAAAAGCGAGACTAAAATCTGACAGAGTCTCACCTAAGCGAGTCTAGTGATAAAGCGCTGAGCGTTGAGCATGCCATACCAAGCAGAGCATAAGAGACCTGACGGTCTAAGAACACATCTTTTTCCAAGAAGTGGGAAAGAAAACACAGAGGCTAAATTACGCTTGGGGTTTGAGCGCACTCCCGGAAGCTATCACGAAACCCATAAGGGTGCAGGCCTAAAACCAATTGGGCAGTAAGGCCGGGAGTGGACAGAAACTCAGGGTCAGTACAAAGGTACTTGCATGAGATATTAGCACTACACACAAGAATACATATAATTGTAAGACTATCTAGGCTACTGTGGAGTAGTGAATCCTAGAGGCTGAGTAGAGAGCCCGGGACTAAAGTACGCTCGGGGTCTAAGCGCACTCTCAGTAGCGACCACAAAAATCATAAGAGTACATGCCTAGAACCAATTGGGTAGCTAGCCCAAGAGTAGGCAGAAACTCAGAGTCGATACAAAGGTACCTGCATAAGTTGTTCTACACTATTACAATCATTACAGGATATTAGTCCGGTATAAGTTAAGACATCTCTACAAAATATAACGCACCCACCCGTACAAGCACACCGGATTGATACTAAATACAATACAACACTAATTCTAAGACAAATCCAATTTTCCGAGGAAGCTCACTCGCCTAAAACACCAATTTTTAAAGCTTTGCGCGTCCGAATTCCCGAGCGAGGAAAAACACGTAGCAAGCGAAGGAGGAGGGCTTGTCTCTATGGTGGCTACCGGCCCTATGGGTGGTGAGCCACCCCATGGTGGTGGCCTAGGTGGCGGCCAACCATGATAGTTGAGAGGAGAGAGTAAAGGTGAAGGTGTTGCAGTAGGTGGTGGTAGTAATTTAGTGGAGTTGGATTTTTTTTGGAGGAAAATGAAAAGGAAATTGAAGAAGGTGAAGATGATGGTGATGTTGAAGGTTGAAATAGGGTGATGGAGATGGTCTTGTGGTGGTGAGAGTGGATATGATGGTGATGGAGAAGAATAAAAGAGATGGTGGTGAAGATGGAAGGTTTGTAGTGGTGGTAATGAAGTTTGTTGAAGGTGGCGAAGTTGTCGCCAGAATAGTCGCCGGAATGTTCGCTGGAGTGGTTGCCAGAGGTGTTGCCAGAGAAGAGAGAATTGGTCCCTAGCCAATGGTGGTGGCTGGTCTAGGAGAGGATGATGGGATGGTGATTTTGTGGAGGGGTTTGTGGTGGTGGTAGTTTTGGAGAAGGTAAAGGAGAAGGTGAAAGTTTTGATAGAGTTTTAGAGTTTGTGGTTGTTTAAATGGAGATGGAGGAGGAAGAAGATGATGGTAGGGAGTTGGAGAAGTTATAGTTGTTGTGGTTATGGAGGAGATGAAGGAAGGATTGATGGTGGTTAGGATTTTTTATGGAGAAATGAAAAGGGAAGAAGAATATAAGGGTTTTATATTTCGAATTGGAGTTAAGGGAGAAGAAAAAGGGATTAGAGAGAGGTTTTTTTTGTAAAATGGAGAGGGGTGAGGTGGCTTTGGCCAGCCATGGTGATGGGAGAGGGGAGTTGAGTGGTTTGGAATATTTTAGAGGAGATATCTTGATGGAAAGGTGTAAAATGTAATGGAAGAATGGAGAATGTTTTAGAATATCGTGGAAGAAAAAGGAAGGAAAGAAAAAGAAAAAATAAAAGAAAGAAAAAATAAAATATTTTATTGGAAGAAAAAGTGAAAATAATTAGAGCGACGGATCCACGGATTCGGTTGCGGATGTGGAAAACTTTTGAAAAGATACCAGAATTGTCCGAAAATCAAGTATCTCAGAACGACCCGCAAAAATTCTCAAAAATCAAGAATATTATTATAAGAATCATGATTAAATTTGTTTCAAGAAATGTTTTAGGGTTTTTAAATTAAAAATCTTAGAATCGACTGCCAATATCGGTTGACACCAAATCTGGCCGAAATCTGTTAAATTTTAAAAATCCCTAAAAAATGCATTAAGATAATAAAAATTATTTTAAGAAAATATGTGAAAGCGATTTCTCAAAATTTAACTCTATTTGTAAATTAAAAATCTAGGAATAAACCAGTGGTACCAATTAATCCCGATTTTAGGGTTTTTCTAAAAAAAATTCTAAAAAATTCTGAAAGTTATATTATATTGAAAACAATATTTGAAACTTACATTGGTCAAATCTGATTACCAGAGAGGTCAAATCATGTAGCACTGCTATATGAGCAAAAATAAATAAGAGAAAATAAGAGAATACGCTTGAAAAATTGGGATACGTATCTGAGTATGTGTTCTGAGGATGAGGTATTACAATCCATCCACCTTACAAAAATTTCATCATCAAAATTTTGATTAGGGGGATGTGAAGGTAGAAAAGAATAGGGAGAAGGAATTTTACCAACTAAGATGTAAATAGTTAGGGGTAACGCTCACGAATAATATCCTCTCGTTCTCATGTAGCTTCTCCTGGAGCATGCCTATTCCAAGAAACCAATGCTAACGATATTGCCCTATTCTTCAGGGTCTTGATACTTTTGTCCAGAATAGCCATCGGCTGCTCTTTGTATGATAAATCCGGTTGTAGTTTCAGTTCTGAGTGATCTAGAATATGACTTTCATCCTTGACATACTTCCTTAGTTGTGATATGTGAAATACATTATGAACTCCTTCTAATGATGGCGGTAATGCCAATCGGTAAGCTGCATGTCCCACACGATCCAAAATCTCGAATGGGCCGATGTATCTCGGACTAAGTTTCCCGCAGTACCGAATCAGATTATCCATTTGGTTGGTGATATCCTTAAAAATACATGATCAGCTGCTCTGAATTCTAATGGTCTTCTGTTAGTGTCAGCCCAACTTTTCTATCAGCTTTGTGTTTGCCGGAGGTGATCTCTGATAATTCTGACTTTTCTGTTATCTGAACTAGTATATTTGGCCCCAAAAGTCTTCTTTTACCGACTTTGTCCCAACATAACGGCGACCTGCATTTTATACCATACAAAGCTTCAAATGGAGCCATCTTAATACTGGCCTGATAGCTGTTATTATAAGAAAATTCTGCTAAATGAAGATAGTCTTCCCATGATTCTTTGACTTCATCATGCAGGCTCGCAACATGTCTTCAAGAATTTGTATAGTTCGTTCAGACTGCCCATCTGTCTAAGGATGATATGAAGTACTGAACTTCAGACGAGTTCCTAGATTTTCTTGGAGACTTTCCCAAAAATGCGATCGGAATCTCGTGTCTCTATCCGACACGATGCTAACCGAAACTCCACGCAGACGAGCTATTTCCTTAATATATTTATCTGCAAGAACTTCTATTGTCTGACCTACTATGAATGGTGTGAAGTGAGCTGATTTTGTAAGGCGGTCGATCATTACCCATACTGCATTATTACCCTTAGGACTGCGGGGTAGAGCGTTGATAAAATCCATAGTGATATGTTCCCACTTCCATTCGGGTATCGGTAATGATTGCAGAAATCCAGATATTCTCTGATATTCTGTCTTTATCTGCTGGCAAATCAACCGTTTGGCCACATGCTGGGCTATCTCTCTCTTCATAGCATTCCACCAGAACTTTTGCATCAAGTCTTGATACATTTTAGTTCCTCCTGGGTGTATGGAATAAGCCGAACTGTGTGCCTCTGCCAGAATTTTCTGTCGAACTTCTACTTGTGGTACACAGATTCTGTTACCAAAATAAAGTGCACCATCCGAATGAATACGGACATCAGTTCTTAGTCCAGCTTCTACTTGAGCTCTGAATTCTATAATCTGGGGTCTTTCTTTTGAGCTTCTTTAATTTCATCCATTAGGGTTGGTTGAATCTGAAAGGTCATTAACTGACCTGACTCATCAGTTCCTTGTACTAGCATTAAGTCTAATTTTATGATTTTCCAAAGCAATTCCTTCTGTTGAGTGAGTTATACTAGCACTTTGTTTTCGGGTTTTCTTCTCAAGGCACCTGGTACTGTATTGACCTTGCAAGGATGGTATTGCAAGTCTATGTCATAGTCCGCCATCAATTCAAGCCACCACCTTTGCCTCATGTTCAGTTCTTTCTGCGTGAAAATATACTTAAGACTCTTGTGATCATATAAATTAATACTTTGTCCCTAAAAGATAATGCCTCCAGATCTTCAACGCAAATATTACCGCTGCCAGCTCTAAGTCATGGGTTGGGTAATTTCTTTCATGTGGTTTCAATTGCCTGGAAGTATAAGCTATGACATAATCATGCTGCATTAATACACATCCTAGGCCTCTTCCAGATGCATCACTGTATATAACCATCTCTCCTATTCCTGAGGGAGTCTTCAAGATTGGAACTGTAATTAGTCTTTCCTTTAATTGTTCGAATGCTACAGTATATTCCTTTGTCCATATATACTTTTCTCCTTTTCTGATGAGCTTTGTTAACGGGAGTTGCAATCTTAAAGAAGTCCTGGACAAATCTCCTATAAAATCCGGCTAATCCAATAAAGCTTTTAATTTTCGCTACTGTCCTTAGAATTGGCCAGTCTTTTACTGCCTGAATTTTACTAGGGTCAACTGAAATTCCTTCTTTCGAAACCATATGACCCAAGAAAGCTATACAGTCTAATCAGAACTCACACTTGCTCCGCTTAGCATGAAGCTGTTCTCGCTGGAGAGTTTGGAATACTATCCTCAAGTGTTCTGCATGCTCTCTATCGCTCTTGAAATATATCAAGATATCGTCGATGAATACAATGACAAACTGATCCAAATATTGCGAGAAAACACGGTTCATTAATCCATAACGACTGCTGGGGCATTGGTCACTCTAAAAGGCATAACTAAAAACTCAAAATGACCATAACGAGTTCTAAATGTTGTCTTCTGTATATCCACTTTCTTCACCTTTAGCTGATGATAACCTGACTGTAAATCCAATTTAGAAAATACTCGGGTTCTATTAAGTTGATCAAAAAGATCATCAATTCTTGGTAAGGGATACTTATTCTTAATAATAACTTTGTTTAATGTCCTGTAGTCTATGTACAATCGCTTACCACCATCTTTCTTGTTGGCTAATAGCACTGGAGCTTTCCATAGTGAAGTACTCGATCTAGTTAATCTCTTATCAGAATATTCTTATAGCTATTCCTTTAGAATCTCTAACTCAGTGGGTGTCATTCTGTACGAAGCTTTAGATATTGGAACTGTGCTCAGAATGGTATCAATGGAGAACTCAACCACTCTGTCGGGTGGGAGTCCTGAGATCTCTTCAAACACTTCTGGAAACTCATTCCAAACTGGTACTCCCTTCTTCTGAATCTAAGCAGTAGTCATCTGTGTTTTTTTCCTTGGCAGACTTATGTTCTCTATCAAATTGAAATTCAGGCTGAAGCGGTATTCTTAAATAACTTTCTTATTCCGACAATCAATAACCGCATGGTATTTATGTTGGCCCAAAGGCCTTCCACCCTAGTTTTGATGATGATTAACTCATGTAGTTATGTTTACTAATATCTTGTGATTTTTAGTTTCAGATCTTGTAACAAGATATTAGTTGGTGATTGCTTCAACAAGAGGTGTTTGGAAGCTTCACAAGTGATTCCAGGGCTCAAGCTTCAAGATCACACATTGCCTAGCCCATGGATGGAGTTTTAGATCGGGTCTACTTGAAGATGGAGATCGTCAAGAAGACTTAGGTATCCTAGTTTTAGTTTAGTGTGTTTTAGATCCATTTGTAAAGCTTAGTATAGTTGATATGCTCAAGTGCATGATTGGTAGTGAAAAGTGTATTTTTATCATTATATTTACCATCACATTTTCATATTTTTCCCTATAATTCTGCACATTTACTAATATTTTATGATTTATTGTGTGCAGGCCTTGAGAAATAAAAATAAAGCAATAAAGCCTCAAAGCCCAAAAGGCCCATGTTTCAAGCCCAATGTAAAAGTTGCAAATATTAATTGCCAAAATTGCAAATACTAAGGGCAAAAGTTGCAAATACAAAGAAGAGGGAAGGATAGACTTCTATTCAACCCTAAACACTTGCAGGATGAGGATAAAAGCCAAAGAAGAGAGTGCAAAGATAAGGAAATTCGTGGATAAAAGATTTGGGATCTAGTAACTTGCTTCCCAAGTTATATCCAAATCCAAAGATAAAGAGCCAGGATCAAACTTCCAGAAGCAAACGCCCAGATGGACAGACCAGGAGAGGCCACGCGCCAAAGCGCGCGGCCAACCGACGCCACGTGGCCACGGAAACGCGGCCCTAGCCGCGTTTCCGCGGCAAAGTGGATAAGCCAGGGCAACAGGTTTCGTGGAGGAGTTCGATCTGGACTCTACTACTGCCTTCTGCACCTATAATACCCCTGCAGTGCAACCGAGAAGGGCGTCCAGCGTCCAGCAGGCCAAAGTTAGGGTTTTTAGGCTTTCTTCTAGTTTGTAGTTAGGTTTCTATTTTTCTTTTGTAATTTCTATTTTTTTAAGAGAGAGAGAGGCCTATGTTGAGCGTGACACCGATGTACCCTCCTCTTTTCTGCCATTGATTAAAGCAATAAAGGTAATATTTTTCTTATGTGCATTGTTTTACTTTTCTTTTTGTTTTCTTTTCTTTTTCTCTTTTATCTCTGTTGGTTGTTGATGAGCATGCAAGTGATTTCGGAAGCACAAGTATAACGAGTCTTAGCGAGTGCCAACGATACTTCATGGAGATGTTCTCCTCCTCAAGGTCCGTATCACTTCATACTTGCCCAGCTTGATGATATAATGTGAATAGGGGACTGAGCTCGATCCTATGGTTTATGCGTTGAACGCCTCCTAAGCAAGGTAGAACATGTAAGGTTTTCACGTTTTTCCTCAACCAAATTAAGGTTAGTGTTCTTTTCTTTTCTTTTCTTTTTGTAGATTAAATCACCATCTACCAACTTTTCTTTCCCGACTCATTGTAAATACCGCTTTCTTTCCAAACTAACTTTAACGAATATTTTCTTATTTCTTTTTAATAACTAAAAAAAATAAATTTTTAGAGAACTTACTCAAACGCTTCTATCGCTAGTCCCTCCCTGAGGATCACGACCCGCATAGCCATTGCTACCGCGGATTAGAATTGAGCACCTTGCACATCCTTTTCCTAAACTAATATTCTATATTTTGTGTGCTGGTAAAACTCAATCAAAATTTTGGCGCCGTTGCTGGGGAGGGACGGTAAGTTTTTCTCTAAATAAAAAAATTAACTAATTCTTTCTGTTTGCAGGTTTGGAGAACAGCAAAAATAATAGCAGAAGTGGACATATAGCAACTCTGTGCCTCTGCCCTCGAAGGCAGAGCATCAGAGCCTACTACAGTGCCGCGGATCCACGGCAATAGCCGCGTTTTCGCGGCCTTAGTAGTTCATTACTGACAGATCTTTCTGCAGGTTGCTACAAATTGCAAGATTTGTTTTCTGCTCTGTTAACTTTTCTCTGTGATCACCCTGCAAACTGCTAATTAATCAACAGTAAAATATTTGTTGAAAAAGATAAAATTTGATTAGACGTTTGCATCTAAGGTACGTGTCTTTTCAATTCCTTTATTTTACTGTTGAAGAGTGCTGGAGTAAGGTACGTTCGCATTGCATGTAGAATAGGACTCATCTCTTGGTTGATTTTCATTGCTTTGAGTGAATCTTATTTACATATCTTGTACACTTGCACAAATTTATCTTAAGGGCACTAACCCATTAACAAGATAAGGTGGGATTTAATCACCCTTCCTTGGCCCAAAAATCATATTCCAAGCACTCACTAACCCAAGCCTAACTAAAAATTAGTAGACGTTGGCCCTAGGGAGATCTCGGACTCAATTAGGAGATTATCCTAAGGGGGAACAGTGCTAAAAGTTGACTCCTGCCAAATAAGTGTCTAGGAAGGGGATTGAGGGCCGAAAGCCTGAAGATTGGTGGTTATTTAATTAAGGAACGTCTTTGACAGAAAACCTCCCACCACTCTTGCCCTGACCTGGCTGATTAACTTGTGGTCAAAGTCTACACCCTACCTCCTATGGACAGTCTAACCAGTTAAGAGTCGTCTAGGTCATAGGTCTACCCTAACTTAGGTTAGAATTTTTTTCTTTTTGTTTATTTGTTTGTTTTCTTTTTTCTTTTGTTTGTGTTTGTGTGATATGACATATAATAATATTTTTCCAATTTTAATCCATATTACACACCTAACTCTTTTTCGGATATTACCACCCGGCATATCGTAACTTTGACCAACCTAGCGTGCCGGAATGGTCTTATCCGAATGAATATACCCATACCCCCCATCTTATAACCATAATTTCCATAATAGTTTCAACTTTTCACAGAGTTCATGGGGTTTCGATTCCATCGAGTCCAATTTTCAACCGACTTGTCCTCCGTCTCCACCTTGTCCACAATATTCCCAAGATTCATACTCAGATCCACCCAGTCAGAATAGACTACCATCTATCCAGGAAATGATGAGTATGCATGAGTCCAAACAACAATTACCATCAATCGCAGACATGATTATGCGTGAGTCCACCGACTCACAACTTCATCACGATTACAGTTCATCCTTTCAAGTCCAATCACAACATGATGCACCTATCAACTATGAAAGGATGCTTGCAGCCATGACTCAGGCTAGATTAGCCCGTGATCATGATATAGATATGATGGTTCAATCTTTACGTTCTCACCGTTCGGCCATTTCTGATATCGCTGACCACTCTCTTAGAGCCGACGAACCAAGTTGCTTTGGACAACAAGATTCTAATTCAGTGCCATCATGTGAAGTTGCCGAAACTTCAAATTTTGATAACTTGGCAAGTTTTTCCTTTCCTGAAATAGAACTTGAGCATGAATATGATCATGATCTTCCACCCGGTGATTCAATTTTATTTACTGATTCAATAATGACTCTGGTGTCTCCACCTGATTTTTCTTTTCCCGAGTCAACATTGGATCCTGTACCAATTCATCATGAAATTGAATCACCCATTTTTGATGATCATATTGAACTTGACCAATTTTGCAATTTTGAAAGTCCCATGGATAAATTGGCAAGTTCTCATTTTATGAAATTGAACCCAATGAGATATGTGACCTAGATTCCCAAATCTGTGATCAAGTTCAAATTCCCGAATCATTATTGACTCCTGTTTTGTTACCCGACTTAGGTAATCTTTTAGAGTCAGTCTTAATTCCCACACCTATCATTCCTGAACTTGAATCACCATATTGAGTCACATTCCATTGTGAGAAGATTATTGTGGACTTGAGCTTCAACTTATTGATTTGGAACAACTTCCTGAACCTAGCCCGACTCCTGAACCATTACTTAATTTAAGTTTCTTTCCTGAGTCGGTATTCGTTACCGTACTTCCCACGTCCAAGTCAATAATTCCATCTTTTCATACTCCATTTTGGGACAAGGAGGTTGACACAATTGACTCTGAAATTTATTATGAAAGTTAAAAATTTGATGGTGTGGAAATTTTAAAAAATAATTATACATACATTTTAGTGGGTTATATAAGAAAAATTTCTGGTGGGTTTCACCAAAATTATGTTATCTTGATTGGGTAGCAACGCTTGGCCCAATTAGACCGCCACCGGAACCACCACCTTAAGGTAATTTCTGCCTTCCCTTGTTCTTTTTCATGCATATATGCATTCATTCATACATTGAGGACAATGCATGAGATAAGTGTGGGGGTGGGCTTTACTAACATACTAACATAGGTAGAAACTAACAAAATCGTCTAAAAAAAAAATATTATAAAGAGGACAATATTTTGACTTATCTTTTGAAAGAAATCTAAGTTAGTCTTAAGAATAAGGAAAATCATGATTAAGATTTCTAAAAACTTGGTCAAAATAAATAAATTGTTGAATTTTTAGGTATAGGAGAAAAATTGAATAAGTAATTAGTCTTGATTTTTACCTTAATGAAATGTGCATACCTAATGCATATCTAGGATTCTAAGACAAAGGCCCTTGTGCCTCATATAAAAAATTAAAAAAATAATAATAAATAAAAAATATATCACCAATTAAGCCAGATACATGTGCCTCAAGAAGCATAAGTATTCATGCCTAAAGGTGATTGTATAAATAAAAACCTTAGTTTTGTGGCCTAGTTCACTCGAATTTGAGTCCGTGGGGTGTTTTCTCACCCGGTGCCCTAAAACCGACCGGTTTGGGAGTCATCGACTTTAAGTTTATTACATGGGTGGATTAGAAAGCCTAAGAAAACTAAGAAATATTATATATGTACTAACACATCTAATAGTCAATTAGTTAGGTATGAGGGCCTCAAGAAGCCTTGATGCTTATACGAAGAAAATTAGATGAGTTATACATATTTTAAAAAAAAAGAAAAAAAAGAGAAAAAAATAATAATAATAATAAAGAGGCATGAGAGTCCAAGTTAAGGAATTCCTAGTAAAGATTCACAAGGATGCATATGACCTTTTGGTAACGAAAGAGACTATACAAAATTCAATTTTGATTCTTACTTAAATTGGATAACAATTTACTTTATAAAGACTAAGTCTAAGAATGAATAAAAATGAGGATCCTAAAAACTTATAGACTACTTATACTCTTCAAACGTATTTCAAATATTTTTCTTTTTATGGATTTTGTGGGTGTAATCCGCTGAAAACCCTCACGAGACAACACTCGTCCTCTAGGGTAACCTAGAGGTTTAACGGCTTGTTGCACATGCTAAGTGCAACCATGATTCCTACGAAAGTGAGTTAGGTTAGATTAATTTTTCTTTTTCTCTTTCATTTTTACTCGAGGACGAACAAAAAGATAAGTGTGGGGGTGTGATTGGTAGTGAAAAGTGCATTTTTATCATTATATTTACCATCATATTTTCATATTTTTTCCTATAATTCTTCACATTTACTAATATTTTATGATTTATTGTGTGCAGGCCTTGAGAAATAAAAATAAAGCAATAAAGCCTCAAAAGAAGCCCAAAAAGCCCATGTTTCAAGCCCAATGTAAAAGTTGCAAATATTAATTGCCAAAATTGCAAATACTAAGGGCAAAAGTTGCAAATACAAAGAAGAGGGAAGGATAGACTTCTATTTAACCCTAAACACTTGCAGGATGAGGATAAAAGCCAAGAAAAGAGTGCAAAGATAAGAAAATTCGTGGATAAAAGATTTGGGATCTAGTAACTTGCTTCCCAAGTTATATCCAAATTCAAAGATAAAGAGCCAGGATCAAACTTCCAGAAGCAAACGCCCAGATGGACAGACCAGGAGAGGCCACGCGCCAAAGCGCGCGGCCAACCGACGCCACGTGGCCGCGGAAACGCGGCCCAAGCCGCGTTTTCGCGGCAAAGTGGATAAGCCAGGGCAACAGGTTTCGTGGAGGAGTTCGATCTGGACTCTACTGCCTTCTGCACCTATAAATACCCCTGCAGTGCAACCGAGAAGGGCGTCCAGCGTCCAGCAGGGCCAAAGTTAGGGTTTTTAGGCTTTCTTCTAGTTTGTAGTTAGGTTTCTATTTTTCTTTTGTAATTTCTATTTTTTTAAGAGAGAGAGGCCTATGTTGAGCGTGACACCGATGTACCCTCCTCTTTTCTGCCATTGATTAAAGCAATAAAGGTAATATTTTTCTTATGTGCATTGTTTTACTTTTCTTTTTGTTTTCTTTTTTTTTTCTCTTTTATCTCTGTTGGTTGTTGATGAGCATGCAAGTGATTTTCGAAGCACAAGTATAACGAGTCTTAGCGAGTGCCAACGATACTTCATGGAGATGTTCTCCTCCTCAAGGTCCGTATCACTTCATACTTGCCCAGCTTGATGATATAATGTGAATAGGGGACTGAGCTCGATCCTATGGTTTATGCGTTGAACGCCTCCTAAGCAAGGTAGAACATGTAAGGTTTTCACGTTTTTCCTCAACAAAATTAAGGTTAGTGTTCTTCTCTTTTCTTTTCTTTTATTTTTGTAGATTAAATCACCATCTACCAACTCGTTCTTTCCCGACTCATTGTAAATACCGCTTTCTTTCCAAACTAACTTTAACGAATATTTTCTTATTTTCTTTTTAATAACTAAAAAAGATAAATTTTTAGAGAACTTACTCAAACGCTTCTATCGCTAGTCCCTCCCTGAGGATCACGACCTGCATAGCCATTGCTATCGCGGATTAGAATTGAGCACCTTGCACATCCTTTTCCTAAATCGAATATTCTATATTTTGTGTGCAGGTAAAACTCAATCAGTGCACAACACACACAAGATTTATGTTTTGGATTTGGTTTTCATGAATAGTAGATCAAAACAAGTTTAAATAGTTCTTATGTATATTAAATATGTTCTAGATATACATACATGCTTAACTTCTTATACAAACTTATTTTGACTATCCTATTCATGTTTTGGAAAAATCAAAGTTTGATAAAATACAGGTTTTGGTTTTGATAAAATTTGCAAGACTCAAAATGAATTGATATGTTGATATATTGTCTTGAAATTTTTATCACTAGTTTGTGTTTCAATATAAAATGTTAAAACAAGTTTTATGGTATTTTTAGAAAAGATAAAAGATTTATTAAAATATTTTTTCCCAATTTTTCTGACCCAGGTTTGTGCTGACAGGCTAGGTCGGTCGACCCAGACGGTCGACCGCACCATGGGCCGGTCGACCCTTGCGGTCGACCGACGTGCACAGACTTGTGCATGTCTGGCAGACACAAGCTCGGTCGACCGGGCGGTCGACCGGGTATGAGAGCAGAGCTCTCTGTTTGTTTGGGTCGACCGGGCGGTCGACCGGGTTTGCCCAACGGTCACATTTTTGACCGTTGGCGGTCGACCGGCGGCCGACCGCCAGGCCTGTCAGGCTGCCACATCAGCCTAACGGCTAGTTTTAGGGTTTGGCCTATAAATACCCCATTTCTTTGGGATTTTGGCTAAGGTTTTTACGAGAAAAAAATTCTCAGTTTCCCAGAGTTTAAAACAAGTTTTCAAAAGAGTTTTTGGGCTTTAAACTTCCAATCTTATTTGTTTTAGGTTTTTGGAAAAATCAAAGAAAAGAGAATTTTGGGAGATTTGTCTTGGCTTTAATTTTCTATCTTTTACAAGAGTTTTCCCAAGGATTTTTCTTTGAGTTTTTGTTTTCCAACACCTAGTTTTTTCACACTTGAGCCTATCATCTATCCTAATCTATTTAGGATCTTTTTGTTTGTGGAAAAGGAGAGATTGTTTGTGGTTGAAAGAGACCACCTATTGTAAACCCTCATTTGTTGGTTGCTCCCTCTTTGGTAGAGGTTGAGGTTGTGGATTTGAGGTGATTGGTTTGCTCCCTCTTTGGTTGTGAGGTGGAGATTGGTGTTTACTCCCTCTAGTGAGAGGTGGAGTTTGGTTTGTAAACCCTCTTCGGTAGAGGTGTTGGTTGTTGTTTGGCTACGGGCCTACCCTCGGTTGTGAGGCGGTGTTTGAAAGAGGAGTTCGGTACTCCTAGTGTTGTAACAAATCCTTCTCGGTGAAGGTTCCCTCGGTGGGGTTAGTGGATTGGAAATCCTACACGGTTGTGTAGGCGGGGATGTAGAGCTAGGGGCTCGAACCTTGGAACATATCTTGTTATTTGCGTTTGATCCACTTGTCTCTAAACTCTCTCTCTCTTTACATTTGTGCAAAAGCATCATTCATTTCAAATCATATCTAATTACTTGCATTTGTGTTGTGCCTTGCATATTTCATATTGCTATATCTTGTATATGCTTGGTTGTTTGTGTTCCTCACTTGTACTTAACCACAAGAGCTTCACATAGCACCTCAACCCATATCTAGGGGAATCAAGAGGAGTTAGTTCAGAGCCCTTCACGGGGAATTCGGCTACACTTGTGCGTTGTACTAAGTGTGTTACAAGAATTTGTTTTAGCTTCCGCATTTAGAGCATTTAGTTTCTAGATTAGCATTTATACCTATTCACCCCCCCTCTAGGTGTGCTTTCAATTGGTATCAGAGCCTACGCTCCTGATATTAGGCTTAACATCCTAGGAGTGAGATCCATTTGGTTGCTAATCCATTGTGTTTGCATTTGCTTGTTTGCACACTCATATAGTTTGCCATGGACTTCATGACCCCACCTAGCTTTGACCCTTCCAACATTGTTGTTTGGAAGTATAGGATGTCCATGTACCTAAAGACCCTAGGTTTGCATGTTTTCCTTGCCGCTACCAAGAGATGTTATCTTGATGACCGCAAGCATATAGGGGCCAATGCACAAGCCCTTGAGGTCATTAGAAACACGCTTTCAAAAGAATATCTTATGCTTGTTTCTAATCTTGATTCCGCTTTTGCAGTGTGGAACAAGTTGACAACCACCACCACCTCAAAGCTTCAATTGCAAATCCAACCGGAGGAATCTAGTGGAGAATCCGATTCTCAATGCTATATGATCCAAGGGAATGACTCCCTTGAGGTACAATCGGAACTTCAACTAGATAGTGATAATGCTAGTTCTTCATGTAATGATTTTGTTGATTCACATGCTTTGAATGAAGAACTATCAATTGTTTTGTGAAAAATTAATAGAAAAATATAATTTGTTGAAAAAGAAGACCTTGCTTTAAATAAAGAAAATGAAAAATTGTCTTCTAAACTTAACAAGGTTTTGCAAGAGAAGGTTGAGGTCTATAATGAAAGGGATTCATTGAGATCTCAACTTAATCTTGCACTAAAAGAAAATGAAGTTTTAAAATCTAAGAATAATTGTGAAACAATTTTGAAGAAAAATGAAAACTTGTCTTCAAAAGTTAATTTTGTTTTAAAAGAAAATAATTCTTTAAAATTGAAAATTGCTTCTATTTCTAAGGATTTAGAAGATTGTTTAAAGAAAAATGAAGTTTTACAAAATAAGATTGATGCACATGTTTGCCATGCTAGGGTAGTTTCACACACTCCACCCATTGTATGCTCCACTTCTTCTTTTTAACAATGATATATCTTTACTTAAGAAGAAGGTTGATTGTTTGGGCTCCACTATGAGCCAATGTGCCATGAACCACACACGCTTGGAATCCTTGGTTCGAAAGAAACAAGTTCCATCTTTTCATGCACACCCTCCACGGCATACACATGCTCCTCACGGATACCATCACACCATGTGTGCTCATGTGTACACTTGTACACATTGTGGACGTATGGGCCACCTTACTAAATTTTGTTATGATAGATTACATGTTTCAAATTTAGCAAAAAGTTTGTTTGAGTTATAGAAGGTGCTAACCCCCATGGACCCAAAAGAGTATGGGTATCAAAGACCACCCCTCCTATTATTTTGATGTAGGTGTGGGCTCTCACATGACGTGAGAGTGATGACACCTTGGAGTGGATGCGTTCTGAGCTTAAAGGAAATCAATTGGATGCATCACTTTCAAGGGAAGTTTGATGGAGAAGACTACCATGTTTTGGAGACAAGGAAAGTTACCTTCTAGGTTTTTGGTAACAATTTCTAACTCCTATTTATTGTTTACATGCTTTTCATATTCATTGTTTATAGCATGTTTCATTGTTTAGTGATTAGTATGAAAATGCCATGTTAATTAGATTCTTAACATACATGTATAGTATTTGAGACACCCATGTTTAATATGGATTATTATTTTGTGTTCTCGTATTTGATTAGCTATCATGTACATCATAATTCTAAATAACATGTGGATATTCATAATAATCACTTTAGGTTTACCATGATGAATTTATCTTGTTTTGATGCTTAATGGTTGAATATATGTTTAAATGTTAGTTTTATTAAAACTAGGTATATACTTGTACATATAGTGGGCCACAAATAAATCTATATATGTTTGAGCTTGAATGCTTATTTGA
Source organism: Agave tequilana (assembly GCA_038442645.1). Classification (NCBI taxonomy): domain Eukaryota; kingdom Viridiplantae; phylum Streptophyta; class Magnoliopsida; order Asparagales; family Asparagaceae; genus Agave; species Agave tequilana. The sequence goes on along the minus strand of JAVJIF010031225.1, from coordinate 6,732 downwards.
ACCCATTAGATGTGCTAGTATAGTCTAGTTTTGATGATTCATGCATTTTAAACTTGTATTCCTATTTTTAGATTTGTTTTATGATTGTGTGTTTAACTTCATGTATATGTGTATTTTGCCAAACTTTAAGATATACATGTATACCCCTTGAGTCATTTGCCTTTCATGCAAATCTATATATGGACTCAATTGTGTTTAGGGATATGTATGTATACTTCATGTTTGACAATTCTTACATATACCTTGAAATGAAAATTTGTTTTTAAATGAAAATTTAGTTATTCATGTTTTCATGTGTTTATATTTAACTTCATGTATATGTCTACCTTGTCCAAACTATTCATATACATATACATCTTTTTGAGCCACGTGCCTTCATGCATATATCTTTGTGGACTCATTATGTTTGGATATGTATGTATACTTTAGTTTGTATTAGACATACATATGCCTTGAAGATTAAATAGTTTAGATGATTTTTATGTTTTCATGTTTTCATTGTTTAAGGAATAATTGAGCTTAATGAAAAATTTTCATGATTATGATATTCACACTTTATTTGTACACTCACTTTCTATATTTACTCATGTTTTATTTTCATGAGTCATATTTATGCCTAATTGAATTAGAGTGTTGATTATCTTGTGGATTTCATGATTTATGAAAAACTTTTTTGTTTTATTCCTTGCTTGCAGGATTTCGTACTAGTTAACAAAATTTTTCATTTTAACTAGTTCATTTTTCTTCGTTGTGTTATGAGGTATACACATGCTAGTGTTGTTATTTCAATTAGTATCATTGAACTCTTTCAATTGGTATCAATTTGATCCTTTTGTATACTCATAATTGTTTATTGTGTATGCATGTTATCAATTAGTATCATCTATTGGTGATTGGTACTCATTCTATTTCATACACATATACATGTTTTTATTTGTGCTATTATATTTCTATATCTTGAGCACAAACTTGTTTATGCTAGAGCTTGAGTTTTAACTTTATTTCAATTGATTTAATTTTCAATTGGTATCTTAATTCAAGCATATGCATATGTTTAGTTTGTATTTCATAAAGGGGGAGAAAATTCGATTTTCATATTTCAATGGTATTTGTATTTCCACTCCCTTACTTTATGATAGAAAATAATAATTTCCATTGATATCATATGTTTAAAATGAACATTTATTTCAATTGGTATCAATTATGTTTAAAGTCACTCCTTATTGACTTTGTTTTTGTTTTAGACAAATAGGGGGAGTTTGACAAAAAGGGAGAGAAAGATTTTTACCCCTCATTGACATTATTTTATTGTGATTGGTTTTTACCCTTTTGTTAATTCTTTGTTTCGAACAAAATGGGGAGAAAAATTTATTGTTTTAGTTGTTTACCCTTTTGTTGATGATTGACAAAAAGGGGGAGAAAGATTTTGAGTTTTATATGAGTTTTATATATGCATATTTATGTTTTGCATATATTAAGTTTAATAAAGTTTAATGTTTAATATAGTTTAATGTTAATTGGTATCTAGAGCATGTTTTGTTTTTGACATTTCATTGGTATCTAGAACCTCTTCATTATTATGCATATCTATGCATTCATGTTTAAAAGCCTTCATTGCATATTTATTATGTTTATTTGTTTATGCATGAGTTAAGGGGAGCTTCTTTGAAGCTTAACTTTAATCCATGCATATATAACTCCATAATTTTTGTCATCATCAAAAAGGGGGGATTGTTGGCCCAAAGGCCTTCCACCCTAGTTTTGATGATGATTAACTCATGTAATTATGTTTACTAATAATCTTGTGATTTTTAGTTTCAGATCTTGTAACAAGATATTAGTTGTGATTGCTTCAACAAGAGGTGTTTGGAAGCTTCACAAGTGATTCCAGGGCTCAAGCTTCAAGATCACACATTGCCTAGCCCATGGATGGAGTTTTGGATCGGGTCTACTTGAAGATGGAGATCGTCAAGAAGACTTAGGTATCCTAGTTTTAGTTTAGTGTGTTTTAGATTCATTTGTAAAGCTTAGTATAGTTGATATGCTCAAGTGCACAACACACACAAGATTTATGTTTTGGATTTGATTTTCATGAATAGTAGATCAAAACAAGTTTAAATAGTTCTTATGTATATTAGATATGTTCTAGATATACATACATGCTTAACTTCTTATACAAACTTATTTTGACTATGCTATTCATGTTTTGGAAAAATCAAAGTTTGATAAAATACAGGTTTTAGTTTTGATAAAATTTGCAAGACTCAAAATGAATTGATATGTTGATATATTGTCTTGAAATTTTTATCACTAGTTTGTGTTTCAATATAAAATGTTAAAACAAGTTTTATGGTATTTTCAGAAAAGATAAAAGATTTATTAAAATATTTTTTCCCAGTTTTTCTGACCCAGATTTTGCTGACAGGCTAGGTCGGTCGACCCAGACGGTCGACCGCACCATGGGCCGGTCGACCCTTGCGGTCGACCGACGTGCATGGACTTGTGCATGTCTGGCAGACACAAGCTCGGTCGACCGGGCGGTCGACCGGGTATGAGAGCAGAGCTCTCTGTTTGTTTTGGTCGACCGGGCGGTCGACCGGGTTTGCCCAACGGTCACATTTTTGACCGTTGGCGGTCGACCGGGCGGCCGACCGCCAGGCCTGTCAGGCTGCCACATCAGCCTAACGGCTAGTTTCAGGGTTTGGCCTATAATACCCCATTTCTTTGGCATTTTGGCTAAGGTTTTTACAAGAGAAAAATTCCCAGTTTCTCAGAGTTTAAAACAAGTTTTCAAAAGAGTTTTGGGCTTTAAACTTCCAATCTTATTTGTTTTAGGTTATTAGAAAAATCAAAGAAAAGAGAATTTTGGGAGATTTGTCTTGGCTTTCATTTTCTATCTTTTATAAGAGTTTTCCCAAGGATTTTTCTTTGAGTTTTTATTTTCCAAACACCTAGTTTTTCCACACTTGAGCCTATCATCTATCCTAATCTATTTAGGATCTTTTTGTTTGTGGAAAAGGAGAGATTATTTGTGGTTGAAAGAGACCACCTATTGTAAACCCTCATTTGTTGGTTGCTCCCTCTTTGGTAGAGGTTGAGGTTATGGATTTGAGGTGATTGGTTTGCTTCCTCTTTGGTTGTGAGATGGAGATTGGTGTTTACTCCCTCTAGTGAGAGGTGGAGTTTGGTTTGTAAACCCTCTTCGGTAGAGATGTTGGTTGTTGTTTGACTACGGGCCTACCCTCGATTGTGAGGCGGTGTTTGAGAGAGGAGTTCGGTACTCCTAGTGTTGTAACAAATCCTTTTCGGTGAAGGTTCCCTCGGTGGGAGTTAGTGGATTGGAAATCCTACACGGTGGTGTAGGCGGGATGTAGAGCTAGGGGCTCGAACCTCGGAACATATCTTGTTGTTTGCGTTTGAACCACTTGTCTCTAAACTCTCTCTCTTTACATTTGTGCAAATCATCATACATTTCATATCATATCTAATTGCTTGCATTTGTGTTGTTCCTTGCATATTTCATATTGCTATATCTTGTATATGCTTGGTTGTTTGTGTGCCTCACTTGTACTTAACCACAAGAGCTTCACATAGCACCTCAACCAATATCTAGGGGAATCAAGAGGAGTTAGTCCAGAGCCCTTCACGGGGATTTCGGCTACACTTGTGCGTTGTACTAAGTGTGTTGCAAGAATTTGTTTTAGCTTCCGCATTTAGAGCATTTAGTTCCTTATCTGGTTAAGTTTCTTTTTCTCCAGTCCTCGCTCCACCTGTCGAGCTATAGTGAGGACCTGGGAATATGTTTTCAGTTGTTGGGAATCAAGAGGACTTGAATATCCATTTATTAGCCCTGCTGAATCTACTTGCCCGCTTCTCTTCATCGGTCACCATATATGGGGGCAAAACAGCTAAGCCTTAGGAACTCAGCGGTATACTCATCCACAGATTAGTTCCATTGCTGAAGTCGGATGAACTGTTCTTCCATCTCCTTCTGAGCTGTGGTAGGGAAGAATCTATTATTAAAGCTCTTAGAGAATTGGTCCCAAGTGATGGGTTTATCCAGTCTTGCTTCTTCAGCTAGCCACCAGGTTCTAGCTACATCCTTCAGTTGAATCTTGGCGACCTCTACCTGATTTTCCTCTGGGACCTGTGCTGCCTTCAAAAGATCAGTAATGTCGTTCAGCCATTCCTCAGTATCTAGTTGTCTCTCTTTCCCTGTGAATATTGCTGGCTGCAATCGCCTGAGTCTGATACATTGCCCGACATTTGTTCCTTAGGAGCTGTTATCAATCCTTGCCAAAGGAGTTCTGTCTACTTCTGTTGATTCTCTATCATATTATGGATAACACTCAGAATATCTGCATTCTCTTCTGTGGGTCCGTTCTGTGATTGTCCAGGGTTGTTACGTCCTGTCCTTCTATCCAGATCTATGTTGGTAAAGATGACTGGAAACTGGAAAATAAAAAGATAGATGGATTTTAGGAATCAAGGGAAGGAGTATCAAAAAGGAATAGATAACTTTATACATTGTAGTTGGATTGTATAACCGAGACTCATGCATTCCAATTGCAAATTAATATCCCATTAATTTACTGTTTGGTTGTACTATAGGTATGAGAGCCTAGGCTCTGATACCAACCTGTAACGCCCCGCCCTGACGGATACGGAGACGTTACTGCGACATATATATACAGGATAAAACATCCTCACGTATATATGTTAAGAATAAGAGTACGAGAGTACGTAGTGTATATACATTCCAACAAAAGGAGTACAATTTACAAAGTTATCACAGGGCGTGATACAATATACATGTACATCATATCATGGCCAGGTACAAAAGTAAGATTTACAATATGTATACAAAAGATGCTCACGAGCTGAGAGAAAATCCCACTAGCTAGCAGGAAGAGTCAGGAACAGAAGGAGTATGGGACTAATCAGCCGCTCCAAGAGGTAGCTTGATCTTCGGTGGATGGCTCCACTTCAATCTAAGCTTCAGAACCTGAACATGCAAATCCATGGGGGTTAGAAACTCCCCAACGAATTTTCAGTGAATGCCAAGTGGCGTGAAGAGATAAGTATTGTGTATTGATATAGCCAAATCAGTAAACAAACATCAAAAGCTGTGACGCATGTACATGAATAATAAGCATGTAATGGAGGCATAACATGATGTAAGCGATAAAGTATGAATATATTATTATTATTTTTAATATTTATTTTTATACTTGTCCACCCATATGTCTAGGCATGTGTAATAGCATCCTAGCACACATACATCCACATCTGAGTAAGTCGAGGCTGTTATTGGAAACCAATAGGGTTATCAACGATAATGTTTACAGTGGGTCCCGTGCATGCCCGGGACTACAGTCCAGGGTATTCCATTGCTGGTGTATGGAACCGGCCACAAGGCCTGCAAGAGGTCTTAGGATGCCCTTATCAAAATGGTACCAAGAAGGAGGGAATCAGCGCTCCCCTCAGTCGCCTAGAGCCCTCAGGTCAGACCGGAAGATTTAGTTGCACACATACCTAATATCACTATAAATACGAATATATATTTATATCCACAAAGTTTCCCCAAACCCAGTGTAAGTTGTTCTTTTTATATTTTATTAGGTAATTATCAAATTCCAGAAATGTGCAGGAGCATGTCAGGAATGTCAGGCATACATAAGTACTATCAGAAGATCAAGTTAACATTCTCGTGAGTGATAATTACAAGTCAGGTATGGCATATTGGATGGCAGGTGATAGTAATTTAGGTGTCAGGTGGTAACATGCTAGAGGTCAGGTGTCAGGTGATAGCATGGCAAGTAATAGAAGATATCAACCGTTAATGCAGCTACTAGCAAGTAAATGAACATCCATGGCGGAGCTAAGCAGTGTTGGAGGCATGGGCAGCAAATAATGATTAATCATTAAAGCGCTTGGCGGAGCTACCAGAATGACTTGACTTAAAAGCGAGTCTAAAATCTGGTAGAGTATCACCTAAGCAAGTCTAGTGATAAAGCGTTAGCACTAAGCATGCCAAACCAGGTGGAGCATAAGAGACTTGATGGTCTAAGAGCACTCCTTTTTCGAGGAAGTGGACGAAAAAGCCCTGAGGCTAAAGTACGCTCGGGGTCTAAGCACTCTCTCGGTAGTTATCACGAAACCCATAATGGTGCAGGCTTAAAACCAATTGGGTATTAGGCCGGGAGTGGGCAGAAACCTACGGTCAGTACAAAGATACTTGCATGAGATATTAGCACTACACACAAGCATACATATAAATGTAAGACTATCTAGGCTACCGTGGAGTAGTGAAGCCTGAAGGCTGAGTAGAGGTCCGGACAAAAGTACGCTCAGGTCTAAGCGTACTCTCGGTAGCTACCATGAAACCCATAAGGTACAGGCTAGAACCAATTGGGTAGCTAGCCTGAGAGTAGGCAGAAACCCAGAGTTGATACAAAGATACATGTACGAGATGTTCTACACTATTACAATCATTACATGATTTTGTGCGGTACAAGTCAAGCCATGTCTACAGACTATAACGCACCCACCTGTACAAGCACACTGGACTGATACTAAATACAATACAACACCATTTCTAAGACATTTCCAATTTTGCGAGAAGGTCACTCGCCTAAAACACCATTTTTAAACCTTTGCCCGTCCGAATTCACGAGCGAGGAAAAACACGAAGCGAGCGAAGGAGATGGGGGCTTGGCCCTATGGTGGCTG
>JAVJIF010031224.1:0-183525 GCA_038442645.1 Agave tequilana | reverse complement strand
AGAATAGTTGATATGCTCAAGTGCACAACACACACATTTTATGGATTTTGGTTTTCATGAATAGTTTAGATCAAAACAAGTTTAAATGGTTTTTATGTATATTAGATGTGTTCAATATACATACATGCTTCATATCTTAAACAAACTTATTTTGATATGTCTATTCATGTGTTTTAGGAAAATCAGATTTCCTATTGAAAAATCCAAGTTTGATAAAATACAAGTTTTGATTTTTGGTAAAAATGATAAGACACAAAAATAGTCTAACTTGCTTGATATTTGAGTTGAAATTTTTATCACATGTTTATATATCAATGCAAAATGTTAAAACTATTTTTGGGGACTTTTACAAGACTTAAAAGATTTTTAGAAATATATTTAACTGTTTTTCTGACCCAGTTTCTGACCCAGACTGTGGCTGACAGGCCAGGTCGGTCGACCGCACGTCGACCGAGCCATGGGCTGGTCGACTGTTGCGGTCGACCGACGTGCACAGCCTTGTGCACGTCTGGCAGACACAGGGCCGGTCGGCCGGTCGGTCGACCGAACCAGAGAGTTTTGCTCTCTGTATCTGGGCGGTCGACCGGGCGGTCGACCGGATCAGAGAGCCCTGCTCTCTGTATCTGGGCGGTCGACCGGATCAGAGAGCCCTGCTCTCTGTATCTGGGCGGTCGACCGGGCGCGTCGACCGGTTTGCTCCAACGGTCATATTTCTGACCGTTGGCGGTCGACCGGCCGGTCGACCGCAAGCCTGTCAGGCTGCCAGATCAGCCTAACGGCTAGTTTTCTGTTTGACCTATATAAACCCCATTTCTTTGAGATTTTGGCTAAGGTTTTTACAAGAGAAAAATTCCTGTTTCCCTAGTGTTTTAAACAAGTTTTTAAAAGTGTTTAAGAGCTTAAAGATTTCATCTTTATTGTTTTTCAAGGGTTTAGAAAATTCAAAGAAAAATAGGTTTTTAAGATATTGCTTTAGATCTTAATTTCTATCATATTGCAAGTGTTTTCCCAAGGATTTTTCTTTGTTATTTGATTTCCAAAACACCTTGATTTCCACTTGAGCTTATCTTCTATCCTAATCTATTAGGATCTTGTTTTGTGAAAAAAAAGAAAAGGTTTGTGGTTGAGATATACCACTTGTTGTAAACCTTCATTTGTTGGTTGCTCCCTCTTTGGTAGAGGTTGAGATTGTGGTTTACTCCCTCTTGGTGAGGTGGAGTTGGAGTTGGTTTGTATCCCTCAAGTGTGAGGTGGATTGGTTGTTGTTTGGCTACGGGCCTACCCCTCGGTTGTGAGGTGGTGTTTTGAGAGAGGAGTTCGGTACTCCCTTTGTTGTAACAAATCCTCCTCGGTGGAGGTTCCCTCGGTGGGAGTCCTTGGTGGACAAGATAGTGATTAGAAATCCTTCTCGGTGAAGGCGGGGACGTAGAGCTAGGGGCTCGAACCTCGGAACATATCTTTGTGTTTGCGTTTGATCCATTGTCTCTCTAACTCTCTCTCTTTTATTTGTGCAAAGCATCATTCATTCATTCATATCTTATTGCTTGCATTTGTGCCTTGCATCTTTATATTGTCATATCTATTGTATGCTTGGATTGCTTGTGTGTGCCTCACTTGTACTTAACCACAAGAGCTTCATATAGCACCTCAACCCATATCTAGGGGAATCAAGAGGAGTTAGTCCAGAGCCCTTCACGGGGAATTCGGCTACACTTGTGTGTTGTACTAAGTGTGATTGCAAAATTGTTTTAAGCTTCCGCATTTAGATCATTTAGTTTCTAGATTAGCATTTACACCTATTCACCCCCACTCTAGGTGTTTTTCAGAACTATTCTTTTCTTTTAGCTAGATATCTTGGGCCTTCTACGGCTTACAACCGAAGTTCTTTTGATCAGGTTTTTCCGACCTCTCTTCCATAGCAAACTGGGCGATTTATAGAGGTTTTAGGGGGTAAAAGTGTCCCCTAAAATACTCCATAATAGGGTTAACTCCCTCATTACGTGGGCAGTAATTGACCCAGTAATGAGGGCAGTTATAACTGAGATGCGGGCTTTGAGCCTCGCGTTTTGTCGTTGAAGTAATGCTCGAGAAACGCGAACTCCCAGTTCTGCGTTAAGCTTCAAGTGAGACACGGTCTTCGGACTCTGCATCTGGATAGGATGTCTGAAATGCAAGTTTCAAGTTCTGCATCTTGGTCACTGTAGTAAGGCAGAGACGCGGGTTTCGACCCTTGCGTCTTGGTACTACAGTGATGCTAAGACGCGGCTTTCGAGCTCTGCGTCTTGGTTATTAAGACGCGGGTTTCAACTTTCACGTCTTGATGCTGCGTTAATGGCTGTACCACTTTGCGTTTGGAGTTTGAACTCTATTTTCTGATGACTTATCTTCAAATGATTTTTAGACAGTCTACAGAATCCCCTCCAAAGTTTTCGATATTCCGCGGTTGACTGGGACGGATTTCAAAATACTTTAGACTCTGGTTAAATTCATACTTCTCATGATTGGACTGACAATCATTTGAGATACTCTGAGCTTGATCTTGTCTGGAGTATGGTCTTCGTGAGTGTACTGTAAAACCCTTTGAAGCCACCAGAGATGATCGTGGTGAGTGTCTAGATACGCAGTCCAGACCTCCTCAGTGCTCTGAGCTGGTTGTTGGTGTACTGTTGAACTAGGGGTAAACAGTCGTCTGCTTGTGCCAGTGTACTGTTGAATTGATTACAGAAGAAACGACTAAATGCAAGTCTTGTAGACGCAGGGGTCATGTTGCTCTAGAGACGCAATTCTCACTCAGAGTGGGGACGCATCTATTAATTACTGAAGAAACACGGCCTCTGGAGGGACGCAATCTTTGAAATGAAGACGCAGCTCTCACCCTGTTGACTAGACGCAACTCTAGTCTGCTGAAGAGATGCGACCTTTGGAGGGACGCGATTTTTGTTAAATGCGAGTCCCGTGTTTTGGACGCGTTGCCACGTGTCCGGCGGAGTTGAGGGGATATCCTTCCTTTGACACGCGAAATTCGCGTCGCATTTAAGACGCATCCACGCGTCGGGCGGGGATTAGGCCTCGAGACATGTGCCGCGTATCTCTGCGGATCACTGTGCCTATAAAAGACAACAATCTTTCAAGAGTCATCATTAGACTCTTCTTCTTCTTTTTTGTATCGTCCTATATTATAACACTCAATCTGTCGAATAAGAGTGTTTGTGTTACTTTTATCATTTTTGAGTCAAATAATAAAAGTTCTCAAATTTTGTCTCGTCTTTATCCTTTCAGACTCTTTTGCTGCCTGGATGAACTCAGTTTTCATAGTCGTACTCCTTGACTGTTTGTGAAAATGCAGCCCTTAGTCGTTTTGGTAGGGTACGATCATGAATAATAAACTTAGGCTGCACTGAGTTCTTGAGTGAGACGCGGCTCTCATTTGCAGTGGAGATACGATTTTGGGTTCCTCATGAATGACGCACGGGTCTCAGCTGGTTGGTGGGGACGCGGCTCTGACTCAATAGAGACACGACTCTGGTCCCTTGAGAGGGCGCAAACTCAGGCTGTACTGAGTTCATGATTGAGATGCGGCTTTCATTTGCAATGGAGACGCGGTTTTGGGCCCCTCAAGAATGACGCGCGGGTCTTCAGCTGGTTGGTAGGGACGTGGCTCTGACTCAATAGAGACACGACTCTGGTCCCTTGAGAGGGCGCAAACTTGAAGAGTGAACCTGTGTTCTTGATAAAAGAGACACGACCTTCAGGTTCAGGACGCAGCCTTCAAGTCTTGTGAATGGGTGTGAACTCAAGACGCAATCCCTGAATAGTCGTGGAAGGTGGACCCAACTCGCTAAGGAGACGCGGCTCTGGACCACTTCAGGAGACGCGGTTGTGGACTCTTCAGTAGGAATGAAAGGAACGCAGCCCTCAGGTTTATGAAAGGTCACGGACTCGTGAACACGACCTTTGAGTCTACGCCTAATGCCGCTTCCTAAGCGTCACATGCAGCCCATCTTAAAGATTTTGTTGGATCTTTTAATGCCAGGTAGGCGTTGACGATTGGGGACTTGTGTCCTTCGATGTTTCCCAAAGTGGCAATCCGCACGTCAGCTCCTTATTGGACTTGATGTTCGTGCGGGAATTAAGGTTGATGGTTTTGATTTTTATGCCATTATTGTAAGCCTTATGGCTTACCTATAAATAGGCCTAACCCCCTTAACCGTCTATTATTTAGACTGTTTCCCTTTGAGAGCATGCGCTCTGAGAGACTTCGTCTTGATTTGTCATCTTCCTTTCAAGGGGATGTGTTCCATGAACAGCAAGAACTCAAAGATTCCATGCTTTCCTTTAATTTTTTCAAAGATTATCATTATCAAGTGATTTTAAGATTAAAAAGCATCACCTTAAGTGCTTTTATGGCCGCGCCTTGATGAATAAAGTTCAATTTCTAGAGAATTCTTCCTCGGGTAGGAATCATTTGTTGCCATGAAATACTCAGTCCCACTGAGTTTTTGTTTTCCTGTCCATTGAAGAAATTCGATCTCTTGATTTTCTCTTGAAGTCTGATTGATGCGCCCGTTTTGGTAGTCGTGTCTTTCAGACTTCTCGATGAAGCGCGCGCTGGCTGACTTTCAATTCTAAGTCACAAGTCCTTTGAATGCGAGTGTGACAAACTCTGTACTTAGATATTGAACGCGAGTTTTGTACATAAAGCCCGCGTTTGAGGTTCTTAACTTAAGAGAATTCTGACTCTTTCGAGACCTCTGGATGTAGATGTGGCAACCCCTATTTCTCAAATGCGGGTGTGGCGAACTCTGCGTCTGGGTTAGCTCGCATCTTTTATCTTGGACGCAGGTCTAACACCAGACTGCATTCAGATCGGCACTGGCCAACTCCGCGTCTGAAGTTCACAACTTCAGTCTCGCGTCTACCCTTCAGCTTTTTTTTATTTCTTTCTACCTTAACAGAATTTTAACCTTTGGTTTTTTTCTTCTTGTAGGTTCTAGCAGCTTCAGTCATTATCTGCATCTTCGCTGGGCTCATAGGAGAATATTTCGATTAGCCAGCTTGTTCGAGCTCTTGAGATATCCATCAAGGCCTTATTGGATATGACGCACCAGCACTGCCCCAGGTTTATCATGGTCACAGTGGGTATGGTGGTGGGTATGGTGTCCTTGGAGGCAACAGGAAAGAGGCTGTCACTAGTAAGGTCTCAGATCCTCTCTTCACCAATCTTATCCCCAGAAGTGACATCGACGAAAAACCCATGCTCATTAGATGACTTTCTAGTGGTGGAGATGCTCATTAAGTGAAGGATTACGGCCCAAACCGGTTGGTCGGGTGGAATCAGAATGTTCCTCTGCATTTTGACCTCGAGAGACACCATTGTTCTCAGTTAGCGATGAGCTTCTTTAATGTTTACATCATGCATCATGATGTAATCAGCACTCGGTCGTCTCAACACTGGTCAACTGCGACATGATTCAGTGGAAGAAGAGAGGAACCTTTCTTCGGCGCTCTTCTAAACATCTTGTATTTGGAGCAGTGTAGATGTCTTGAGGAGTGAGTGCAACCTTTCGCTGAGAGAGGGACTTCTTTGTACTCCTTTATTGTAACACTCAATCTTATTGTATAAGAGAGCGTCTTGTATCACTTTCATATGCTTGAATATAAATAAAAGTGACACTTTTTCTTGTCTTCTGATATGTCTTGAATTCCTTTTTTGCATTGAAAATCAGACGCATAGAAGTAGAAACTCTTGAATTTCTAGAAATGCGATAATTAACTTAACAAGTCAAAGTTGAAAAAAATTCCATTTCGGGACTTCAAGATTACTTTCAGAGGTATGATATTAACTTGATAGGAATGTGGGTCAGAGGTGTGATATTAACCTGATTCAACGGGAGTTTCAGCTTCACTTGGGAAGACTGAAAACATTACTGTCATAGGTGTAATATTAAACTTAGCAAGGAAGGTAAAGCTAGAGGTGTAATTTTAAACTTGGCATTAATCATCTCAACTTCGATAGGGAAGTTCGAGGGAAAGTCATTGTCATAGGTGTATTGTTGAACTTAGCAATGAACTGGACGCTAGAGGTGTGATGTTAAACTTAGCATCGCTCATCTCAGCTTCGATATGAAAGCCTGAGGGAAAGTGACTGTCAGAGGTTTAATATTAAACTTGGCAACAACTTAATCACTGTTAGAGGTGTGTGTTTGGACACACATATATTGCATAAATATTATAACATTCCCACATATATTCTGTAATGAATATTGCAAATAACTTGTCTTAATGTCTTAATTCAGCAGGGTATGATAGGGAGAAGATAATCATGAAATTTATCCAATTAAATTCAAAAGTTCAAAAGAAAAGGGATCGATTCAAATCCAAAGGTTATAGAAGCTATCTTATCTGAAAACTGAATATATCAGATAAGATAATATCATCTCATTTAAAAAAAATGGATCATTTGAAGACCCTATCTGTTTCACTAAAGATAAATGAATATCTTATCAATTCTAGAAGACAAATTGAAAATCCAAGAGGATAAATGGATTGAGAGAAGATCAACGGATGAGATGAAGCAATTTAGATTCAGATTCAGGATGGATACAGTTTAGTATTTTAATCATAACTTTCGCTAATGAAACTCAAATCTGATGATTCAAGATGCAAAAGAAAGAAAACTTAAAGGGTTACAATTCTTCTGTTGATCACGATTTTCAATTCTATCATTTAATAAGTGATATTCAATAATCAATACGCCAATAAGTTACAGATCAGAATTGAATTTCTAGATAAATCAAATCAAGTTTGGAGATAAGGGAAGAATTCAAATTCAGAAATATCTAACTCTTTCTATCTTCATTCCCTTTTTATCTCTCTGATTTTCTCCTATAAATACCCTCATACCTCGAAGGCAGAGAGCACACCACTTCAGAGAGAGTTTTACTTTAGATTTTTCTTTTCTTATTCAATGTAATTTTTATTTTTATTTTCTTTTAGGTTAGAGAGAGTTATATGAGAAAAGAGAGAATAATTATTTTAGAGTGACACTATTATAATTTATTTTCAAGAGACTTATATTGAAGGTGACATCAGTAGAGTTTTCCCACTTTTTTTCATCGTACTCAATCTGGCCAAGCACCATATTCAAGTTACTTTTTCTATTTGCTTTGCTTTACTTCATACAAAGGCAAGTCTTTCTTATGATTCAACGGTAGAGGTAAGTGCTCTTTTTATTTTCTTTTTTAGTTCATTAGTTTAGAGTTATCATTCTTTTTTTTTAGTCTTTCCTTTTTTATAAATAAAACAACAACACCACAATCTTTTCTTCTACCATCTTCTCTTATCTTAATTTAATATTTTTATTTTCTTTTTATAAAATTGAAAAGATAAGTATTAATTATTTTTTTTGTAAATTAAAAGAAGAAACTTACATAACGCTTCCATCGCTGTTCCTCCTGTGGATCACGACCTGTTAGCCCTAGGCTACACGGTAGAATTGAGGACTTAGCACTGTTCTAAATTTCTATATTTTTTTGTGCAGGTTTGGCTTGATCATAATTTTGGTGCCGTTGCTAGGGAGGGACGGTAAGTTTTCTTTCTTTTTTTACTTTAACGAATTAATCCCTTTTTCTTCTTTGTTTTAGTGTACAGGGGCTAATTATAGAAAATTGGGAGCTGCAGTGGACATATTGCTAATCTGTGCCTCTGTCCAAGAAGGCAGAGCATCAGAGCCCACAACTGTGATGAACTACTAACTGTAGTTTCTTACAGATTGCTTGATTTTCAGAGATTTAGCTTTCTGCAGTTATTATTTTATCTGTTTAACTCACTTTGTACATGTTTCTAATCAACAGTAACTTGTTACTTTATAAATGCTAAAAAAACGCTTAGACTCTTGCATCTTATTGCTGGAGAAAAGGTATGTCTGCATTGCATATAGCTTAGAAAACACACTTGTATGTTATATTACTTCGGTGTTATTTTTGCTAAATACTTGCACACGAGCACGAAAACGATCTAAGGGCATATCTATAAACAAGATAAGGTGGGGAAGTCATTACCCTTCCTTAGCCCAAAAATCATCTCCTCACTCACTAACCCATCTAACATAAAATTGAGTAGACGTTGGCCCTAGGGACATCTCGGACTCAAATAGGGATCGACCTAAGGGGGAAGTTGTTAGAATTTGACTCTTGCCAAATCGGTGTCTAAGGTTGGGGATTGAGGAGCGAACCCCGAAGGCTGGTGGTTCGGCATAATTAGGCCCGTTACTTAGCACGGATACCTCCCACTAATCTTGCCCCTATCTGGCCGATTAACTTATGGTCAGCTTCTGCAATATACCTCCTGTGAATAATCAACAGTTATGAGTCGTATAGGTCTAGGCTCTACCCTACCATAGGCTAGATTTTTTTTCTTGTTTGTTTTATTTTTTCTTGTGAAAATGGATTATAATTACAATTATTCTGATTATAACTCAAATCCATATTTCACCCCAACCTCTTTCAATTCAGATATTACCAACCCGTATTACATAATTTTAACCAACCAAGTATGTCAGATTGGTCTTATCCGAATCAATATATGCCCCAATCCCAGTATTATGAACAAGAATGAGACAATCATCACCACTCTTCACTGAGTCAGTGGGGATACAACTCCCCCGAGTCTTACCATCAACAACCTCACCAACAAACAGCTTCATATAATCCATACCAAGACCAACCTATAGAAGAGAAATCTTCTTTAGAAAAGACTTTTGAAGCCTTCCTTGAGTCCACACGATAAGTACAAATCATAGCGGACTCAATTCTCCTAAACAATTCTCAAATCCAAGATTATTACTCTAATTTCCAAGTCCAACCACAACAAAAGAACCAGTTGACTTAGGAAAGACTATGAAATTGATGATTTAGTCCCAAATGATTGTATTCAATCCCAAACAGATTGTCTCAAATCTCTTAATAGGCTAGAAGCAAAAGTGAGTATTTGGTCAACACAATTAATGATAAGAATGGGAAAACTCTACCTAACACATTTTCGATCATTCCTGATTCTCCTAACCATATTGATGAAGAATCATGGTATCTTGGAGATTTTAACCAAGATTCAATTTCACCACATAATTTTGAACCTGACCAAGATCACCCATTGATAAATTGGCAAGTTTTCATTTTAATGAGATTAAATTTGAAGATGAATGTGACACCAATTCTCAATATTGTGATTCAGTTCCACTTTTTGAATCTATGTTGACTCTGGTATCCTTACCCGATTCGGACTTAATTCTGAAGCCAACACTGATTCCTATCCCTATAGAGCTTGAATATGAACCACTTATTTTGGATAGTCACATTCCATTATTGGAAAATGAATGTGAACTTCAATTCTATGATTTGGACCAAACTCATGAACCAACTCCTACTCTCGAATCTAAACTTAATTGAGTTTTATTCCTGAGTCCGTATCGGTTCCCATTCCCTTCATTGTTGAGCCCAAATCATCCATTCCACAAAATCACATTCCATTATTGGATCAAGGTTTAGATCAATATGACTTTGTGATGATATCCCAAGATTGGTCATATAATCGGGAAAAATTTCATGTTAGGATCTTGCATAACCATATTCATATTGGAGAGTATAAAAATGCTAATAAGAAAGAGGTCTTGAAAGGTGGGTTCCATGAAAATCTTCAGTATCTAGATTGGGTAGAAACGCTTGGCCCAATGAGACCACCACCGGAACCACCACCTTGAGGTGATAATTTTCCTTCCCTTTCTCCTTTTTCATGTATTATTGCATTTCATTCATACATTGAGGATAATGCATGAGTTAGCTGTGGGGGAGAGTATACTAACATGCTAACTTCACTAATTTAAAAAAAATTCTTTCTTTAAAACTTTTTGAAAAGAAAAATAATAGTTTGACTTATTTTTGTAAAAAATTAAGTTAATTTTAAGGAATAAGAGGATCATAATTAGCATTTCTTATACTTGGTCAAAATAAAATTAGTTGTTGATTTTGAGATTAGGAAGAAAAATTGAAAAAGTAATTTGGTCTTAATTTTTACCTTGATGAAATATGCATACTTTATACACTTACACGCTTAGGGTTCTAAAACAAAGATTCTTATGCCTTATATAAAAAATATTTATACATATATAAAAAAAATCCTCTAATTAAGCTGGACATTTGTGCCTCATAAAGCATAAGTATTCACGCCTAAAAGTGGTTCATATAAATAAAAATTCTTAGTTTTGTGGCCTTATTTTCTCGAGTACTAAGTCCTTGGGGTGTTTTCTCACCTGGTGCCCTAAAATCGTCTGCTTTGAGAGTCACCGACTAAGGCTCGTTACATGGGCGAATTAGAAAGCCTAATAGAGCTAAGAGATATTACCTCCATAAATAAAAAAAAGAAAAATAATAAGGCATAAGAGTTAGAGCTGAAAATCTTGAGTCAAAATTTCACGGTCACAAGGTGCATATGACTTAGGGTAAAATAATAGAGTAGATGAGAAATACAATTTTAATCCTTTCCTTAATTAAAAATAAGTTTTTGAATAAAGACTAAGTTTAGGAATGACTAAGTTTTGATAATCCTATGACTTATAGATTACTTGAAATTTTACATTAATACTTCAAATATTTTTTTCCTTCAAAATGCGTTTTCAAAACTATACTAACAATTCATTTCTTTTTCTTCATGGATTTTGTGGGTGTAACCACTGAAAATCCTCACGAGACAAAATTCGTCCTCTAGGGGTAACCTAGAGGTTTAACAGCTTGTTGCATGTGCTAAGTGTAACCGTAATTCCTACAAAAGTGAGTTAGGTTAGGTTAGCTCTACTTTTTGTTTTGCTCGAGAACGAGCAAAAGATAAGTGTGGGGGTGTGTTTGGACACATATATTGCATAAATATTATAACATTCCTACATATATTCTGTAATGAATATTGCAAATAACTTGTCTTAATGTCTTAATTTATGCAGGGTATGATAAGGAGAAGATAATCATGAAATTTATCCAATTAAATTTGAAAGTTCAAAAGAAAAGGGATCGATTCAAATCCAAAGGTTATAGAAGCTTTCTTATCTGAAAACTGAATATATCAGATAAGATAATATCATCTCATTTAAAAAAAAAGAATTATTTGAAGACCATATCTGTTTCGCTGAAGATAAATAAATATCTTATCAATTCTAGAAAACAAATTGAAAATCCAAGAGGATAAATGGATTGAGAGAAGAACAACGGATGAGATGAAGTAATTTAGATTCAGATTCAGGCTGGATACAGTTTAGCATTTTAATCATAACTTTCGCTACCGAAACTGATATCTGATGATTTAAGATGCTACAGAAAGAAGACTTAAAGAGATACAATTCTTCTGTTAATCACGATTTCCATTCTATCCTTTGATAAGTGATATTTAGCAATCAACACGCCAACAAGTTGCAGATCAGAATTGAATTTCTGAATAAATCAAATCAAGTTTGGAGATAAGGAAAGAATTCAAATTTAAAAATATCTAGCTCTTTTTATCTTCATACGCTTTTTATCTCTCTAATTTTCTCCTATAAATACCCTCATACCTCGAAGGTAGAGAGCACACCACTTCAGAGAGAGCTTTACTTTAAATTTTTTTTCTTCTTCAATGTAATTTTTATTTTTTATTTTCTTTTAGGTTAGAGAGAGTTACATGAGAAAAGAGAGAAGAATTATTGTAGAGTGACACTATTGTAATTCTTTTTTAAGAGACTTATATTGAAGGTGACATCAATGAAGTTTTCCCACTTTTCTTCATCATACTCAATCTGGTCAAGCACCATGTTCAAGTTACTCTTTCTATTTACTTTGCTTTACTTCATACAGAGGCAAGTCTTTCTTATGATTCAGCGGTAGAGGTAAGTACTCTTTTTGTTTTCTTTTTTAGTTCATTAGTTTAGAGTTATCATTCTTTTTTTAGTCTTTCCTTTTTTTTATAAATAAAACAATAACACCACAATCTCTTCTTCTACAATCTTCTCTTAACTTAACTTAATATTTTTATTTTCTTTTATAAAATTGAAAAGATCAGTATTAATTAGTTTTTTGTAAATTAAAAGAAGAAACTTACATAACGCTTCCATCGCAGTCCCCCCTGTAGATCACGACCCGTTAGCCCTAGGCTACACGGTAGAATTGAGGACTTAGCATTGTTCTAAATTTTTATATTTTTTTGTGCAGGCTTGACTCAATCAGTGTGGTGTTAAACTTAACTGTAATTTGTCAGAGGTGTAATTTTGAACTTGACAAGAATTGATTTGCGATAGGAGCAATTTTGAGGACTTGTCATTCTATTGATGAGAACTGGCAAGTGAAATTTGGAATGTCAAGGTTTAATTTTAACTTGACAAGAATTTGTTTGCGATAGGAGCAATTTTGAGGACTTGTCATTCTATTGATGAGAATTGGCAAGTAGAATTTGGAATGTCAGAGGTTTAGTTTTAACTTGACAAGAATTGGTTTGCGATAGGAGCAATTTTCAGGACTTGTGACTCCATGTAGAGGAGAGACAAGTGAAGTTTGTGCTCGTTGGGGAGTATTGAAAATTTTCATTATTAGAGGTGCAGTGTTAACATAGCAATGATTGTATTTGTGGACCTACCACTCTACGGAAGAGAATTGGGAGGGGATTTTGGGTAGAAAGTAAAATGAACTGTCAGAGGTTTAACATTAACGTGACAATCGTTGATTTCCTGAGACATAGAAAATTTGTCATTAGAGGTGTAGTATTAACATAACAACGAGGATTTCTAATGAGTTTTGTTGTCAGAGGTTTAATATTAACTTGACTTAATCCACTGGGGATTGAAAAATCTAGTTTGTCAGAGGTTTAATATTAACTTGACTGAATCCATTGGGGATTAGAAAATCTGGTTTGTCAGAGATTTAATATGAACTTGACAAATCCCAGTTCATTTCATTAGGGAGATGAACACAGGTATATTTGTGGCCCTACCATTCTGTGGGTGAAAATTGGTAGGAGATTTTGGAGGAGAGGATGGGACCAAGTCCCTTAGGATTTTTAGCAAACCTTCAACTATCAACAGATTTGATGGGCCTTTACGAACCATCGTTTGAATTGGGCTAGCCATGCTATTCCCCTCAGCATGATAAGTTGTCAAAAACTTATGTTGGACTTAAAAGCTAACATTTTCCTCTATCCTTAGCTGTCGGAGGCATGGGATGTCAGTAGAAGAGTAACTAAATTAAAACCAAAGTTTTGCATTTTGTTTCTTCTTCAAATTTTTCATTATGCATCATGATGTAACCAGCGCTTGATTAGCTTGACGCTGATTGACCGTGATGTGATCCAGTGGAGGAAGAAAGCTTTTCTTTGGCGTTCATCTTGGATCTGGAGTTTTGATCAGAGGTGTAGTATTAACCTGATCAGGAGAAGAGTGCTATCAAGGATAGTATTTCTTTAAGAATTTGCTGTTGATTGGCATCATGAGTGTATCACCGTCTGAGGTTATGAGGCGATATGCTCCATTTGAGTAGACCGACTCTACTACAAATGGTCCTTCCCATTTGGGCTGAAATTTTCCTTTGGTCTTCTGCGTCATACCATAGGTCTTCTAACAGCTAAGACAAGGTTGCCTTTCTTGAAAGTTCGCTCCTTGACTTTCTTGTTGAAGGCTCTGGTAATTCGAGCTTGATAGCGCTCGATTTGCTGTTGAGCTTGCAGGCGTTTATCGTCCAAAGCTTCTAGCTTCTTGAGTCGCAGTCGATGCTTCTCCTCGTTTGTCATCTCTGCTGTCAAGGTGACACGTAGAGATGGAATTTGGATTTTTAATGGGAGTACGGCTTCACACCCATATACCAAGGAGAAAGCGGTAGCCTTCGTCGGGGTTCGAACCGTCGTGCGATAGGCCCATAAGCATTCACCTAATTTGTCGTCCCAGTCACGTTGGCTTTTCGAGACGAATTTCTTGAGAAATTTTTCAATAGTCTTGTTGAAAGCTTCTGTTGGCCGTTAGCGGCTGGGTAGTATGCCGTTAAGGACATACTCTGAATTCTGAACTTGTTGCAGAACCTCTGAAAAGCCTGGCTGACGAACTGGGGCCCATTATCATGAACAATCCGTCATGGTACACCAAAGCGGTAAATAACGTGATGTTTAACGAATTTGACCACGTCAGATGCTTTTACCTCCCTCAAGGGAATAGTTTCAGCCCATTTAGAGAAATAGTCGGTTATAACTAAAATGAACCAATGTCCTTTTGATGAAGGTGGGCTGATAGGGCCGACCACGTCCATTCCCCACATCTCAAATGGCCAGGTTGTGGTTGCAGAGAGAAAATATCCTGGTGCTTGATGGATGAAATCACCATGGACTTGACATGCGTGACATCGTTTAGCGTAAGTGACAGCATCAGGGATAATCTTAGGCCAATAATATCCCAGTCTTCAGAGTCGATCTCTAAGCTTCGGACCAGGCTGGTGAGCTCCACACAATCCGTCATGCGCTTCTTTGAGTACTTCCTGTGCCTCCTTTTATGACAGGCAGCAGAGGAGGATCCCATCATGCGATTGCCGATACAGTGTTCGCGTGGTCGCATTGTAGTAAAATTTGGGGGCTTTCCTTCCAATGGCAACCGCCTCTTTGGGATCATCAGGAAGAATGCCGTACAGTGCATAGTCGATATACGGGAATCGCCAATCCCTAAGTTTTGGACCTGTTGCAGTCTCTAAAGTTTCTTTGACTTGTAAATCTCTTGTCGGCTTTTGGTGATCTTTAAAAGCGAATCTTGGGTAGTACAAGTCATGGCTGTAAACGAATATTTTCTCTACTACTCCAGCAGAAAGAGCTAAAGAAGCAGCGAGAGATACCAGTGCATCTGCATGTACATTTTGCTGGCGAGGCACATGTGTTGGCCCAAGAGGTTACACTCTCTTGTTTTGTGTTTTGATGATGACAAACCAAATAAGAGCTATTTGGTACTAATGAATTTGTTCAAGATAAGTTTCAGGTTTTGTACCATGTTTGGAGACCATTGGCTTAGCTTTTGCAAGAACTTCTAAGTTTCACATAGCAAGGAAGGCAAATTGCACAATCAAGGAAGAATCATAGAAGTGAAGGCACAAGCAAGACATTGGATGGCTCAAAGACTTGAAGATTGCTCAAAGAGTATTTAATCATTGTATTTTTAGTTTTATAGTTTGTTAAAGAATAGTGGATAGGTTTGAAGCTCTATCACACACGTTTTTGCGCACATGTTTATTCCAAAATGTTTTCTTATAATTTATACAAAAACATTTTGTTTACAAGATTTGGCCTACAGATATATATTTGTGTTTTATACAAATCTATGTTCAAAACTATTTTTATCAAAATCAAAATCCCCTTTATTTTCTCTTCAAATCCTGATTTTTGACCTGAGCCAGTCGACCGAACGGTCGACCGGACCTATGACAGGTTGGCCGGTCGACCGTCCCAGTCGACCGTGGCTCTGGCTGTGCACATATCTGTGTGCACGTTGTATCGGTCGACCGATCGGTCGACCGACTGTAAGCAACCTTGCTCTCGGTTAGATTGGGTCGACCGGGGGTCGACCGCTGGCCTGCAACGGTCAAAAATTTGATCGTGCGGTCGACCGACCGGTCGACCGACAGATCCGTTGAACAGTAAACGGCTATTTTCTGGGGTATTTTAAGTTTTGTCTTTTTGTGTTTAAAATTTGATTTAGGGATATATTTTGAATCTAATATTACTTAATTAGCCTTAAGGTTGTTTTATCTCTTAACCTAGCCCTCTCCTATAAATAGGGGTGTTTGGGGAGAGATTCATTACAACAATTATTGCTAGAAAATTCAAAAAGTTTAAGGCTTTCAAAAGACTTTGTTTCTTGGTTTTTGGGCTGAAATTCTCTCTAATTTCTGAAGTGTTTTTGTGATACTCTCTGATTTAATTTTCTTTTCTCCTTACACACAAGAGCTTCATTCTTACTCAATATTCTCTAAGGACCTTTGTAAGGGAAGAGATATTTGAAAGAGAGAGTTTGTGGTCTTTTGACTACCAAGGAAATTACTTGTACTTGAGATTGTAGGAGTTGGGTACTCCATTGTATTTGAGATCTTTGTTATAGTGGAAGTAGCTAGAATCCTTCTGGGGAAGGCGGGGAGTAGAGCTGGGTGCTCGAACCTCGATAACATATCCTTGTGTTTGCGATTGGTTTACATTCTTGCACTCCTTACTCTACTTTGCTTGCACTTATTACTTGCTCATCATATTCATTGTCATACTTGCTTGCATTCATCTTGTGATTCTTGTTTGGTGATTGTTGTGACTTTAAATTTTTAAATTGCTCTTTGATTAGCATCATCACCTATTCACCCCCCCCTCTAGGTGATTTTCAATTGGTATCAGAGCTTGGACTCTAGGTTTTGGCTTAACATCCATAGAGAGATCCTTAAAACTTGCTAATCAACATTTTCATTCCATCATTCATACACTAGTAAACATGGCCGATAATATTAAATCCCCACCTAAATTTGATGGACTCAATTTCCCTATTTGGAAGGTTAGGATGACTATCTTTTTGCAATCATTAGGTAGTTTAGTGGCTAAGTCTTTGACCAAACCCTATGTAGCACCCGATAGTGATGAGAGCACTTGGACCGACTTCAACTTTAGAGAATATGAGGCTAACTCCAAGGCCCAAACTCCCTTTTAACCGCCTTGAATGAGGATGACCTTACACGGGTAATTCATTGCCATCCGCCTATGAGATTTGGCAACACTTATTGGTCACACATGAAGGGACTTCACAAGTCAAGAGAGCTAAAATAGATCTCTTGAGGTCTCAATATGAGTCATTTAAAATGCTTGATGAAGAATCTATTGATAGTATGATTACTCGTTTCACTAAAATCACTAATGGTCTTTCTTCATTAGGTGATGACATCTCCAACGATCAAAAGGTGCGGAAAGTGATTCGGGCGCTTCCTTCTTCATGGGAGATCAAGGCCACCACCTTAAAGGAGTTGAACGACAAGGATGAGATGGACATCATTAGTCTCATTGGGAACCTAAAGACCCATGAGATGGAGAAGAAGGCAAGAGAAGAAGCCACTACTTCAAAGAAGAAATCCATAGCCTTCAAGACTTCATCCACCAATGATGACGATGAAGAAGACGATGAAGAAGATGAGGAGCTAACTCTACTTGTGCGGAATGTCAAGAGGTTGTACCGAAAGAACAAGTTCAACTTCCGGAGAAAATTAGAAGGCAAAGAGGAACGGAGGATCATTTGCTATAATTGCCGCAAACCCGGACATATCATGGCGGATTGTCCGGAGTTCAAGAAGAAGATGACATCCTCCTTCAAGCCAAAGAAGCCGGAGGAAAAGAAAGCATACAAAGCAACATGGGATTCAGAAAGCGAGTCCGAAGAGGAGGTGGATCAAGCTAATATGTGTTTCATGGCAAACACACCTAAGGTAACCCCTCAATCCCTTGATGATGAAGATGATGAACTAAGTAAGGAAGTTCTAGTACATGCCTTTGTAGAACTTTCTGAAACTTATGATAATAAGAAACTTGAATGCTTAAAATTACAAAAGAAGTTGCTTTTCTTAAGAATCAACTTGCCATTGTTTCTAAAGAAAAAGATGATATTTCTTCTAATTTCATTTCCATGCAAAAAGAATTTTGTGCCTACAAAAGTTCTTGTAAGGCAAAATCTCCTATTATTGATGAAAAAGAAATTTCTTCTTTTAAATCCAAAATGATTGATTTTGAAAAAGTTTTAAATGATTGTGCTTTCAATACTAAGAAACTTAAGGACATGTTTTCTAAAAAGCACACTACTCATGCTAAAATTTCACAAGATAAAAATTCTCATGCTCACACCTCTCATGCTAAAGTTTCTCATGCTCACAAATCACACACTCACTATGCTTTTAATATGGTAGAGTTTATAGATGCACATATTGTGGTAAAAATGGACATTTAGCTAAGTTTTGTTATGATCAACTAAATAGAACAAATAATCTAGTTTGGGTTCATGACACTAACCCTAGAGGACCCAAGAAAATGTGGGTACCAAAATCAACTCTTAAATTATTTGATGTAGGTACACACCAAAGCTCCAAGACGTAGGGAGCGGTGGTACCTTGATAGTGGTTGTTCAAGACACATGACGTGGGACATCAACAACTTCACAACCCTATCAAGGTACATGGAAGGTGGCACCGTCACCTTCGGGGATGACTCCAAAGGGACTATCATCGGTATAGGTAACATTCAAATTGGTGCATCTCCTATTATTGAAAATGTTGTTTTAGTAGATGGTTTAAAGCATAATTTGCTTAGCATTAGACAACTTTGTGACCGTGGACTTAAAGTTGTTTTTGATAATTCTTCTTGCAAGATTTTTGATGTTAAATCCGATGTTTGTATTCTCACCGGTTTTCGTGATGATAATATTTATATCATTGACATGCTTAATATTGAGTGTTCTACTAAATGCTTGAATGCTTTTGATGAAAATTCTTGGCTTTGGCATAGAAGATTAGGACATGCTTCTTTTGAACATCTTTCTAGGATTAATTCAAAGGAATTGGTGAAGGGTATTCCTTACTTGAAGTTTGAGAAAGACCGCATTTGTGGTGCGTGCCAACTTGGGAAACAAACCAAGTCTTCCTTCAAACCAATCAAGGATATCATGTCAACTAGGCCTTTAGAATTAATTCATATGGATCTTTTTGGACCAACTAAAACTAAAAGTTTAAATGGAAGTAGATTTACATTTGTTTTGGTTGATGATTTTTCCCGTTTTACTTGGGTTTTCTTTTTGCAAAATAAAGATCAAACTTTTTCTCATTTTAAGATTTTTCGAAAAAGAGTTGAAAAAGAAAAAGGTTTTTCGATTTGAAAATAAGGAGTGATAGAGGTGGTGAGTTTGTAAACCAACTCTTCATGACTTATTGTGATGAAAAGGGAATTAAGCATGAAATGTCTTGTCCTAGGACTCCACAACAAAATGGAGTTGTAGAAAGGAAAAATAGAACACTTCAAGAGATGGCTAGGACAATGATAAGTGAATACGACCTCCCTCAATATTTATGGGCCGAGGCCGTAAACACCGCATGCTATATATCTAACCGTATTTATTTGTGTAAAAATTCTTCCAAAACATCTTTTGAAATGTATCACTCTAGAAAACCTAATGTTGCTTATTTCAAAGTTTTTGGATGCAAGTGTTTTGTTTTAAATACTAAGGATAATTTGGGTAAATTTGATGCTAAGGCTTATGAAGCTATCTTTGTTGGATATTCTTCTACTAGCAAAGCATATAGAGTTTTCAATAGATCTACACTTACCATAGAAGAATCCATGCATGTTAAATTTGAAGAATCTAATGTGGTTGTTGAGAATGTTGTAGAGATTGAACCATTAGGTGAAGACATGGAGAGACTATCCTTGAAGGACTCACCCGCTCAAGAAGAAAAGCAAGAATCTATTGGTGATATTCAAGAGGATGAAGAGGAAAGCTCTCAACCGCTTCCTAAAGCTTGGAGATACGCTACAAATCATCCTAAGGAGCTCATCTTGGGTGATGCATCTAAAGGAGTCACAACCCGCTCCAAACTCCATGACCTATGTGGTAACTTTGCTTTCATTTCTCATTTTGAACCCAAAGGCATTCTCGAAGCCGAGACGGACCCATATTGGTTGCTTGCCATGCAAGAGGAACTCAATCAATTTGAGCGCAACCAAGTTTGGCACCTTGTTCCTAAACCCCACGATAGACCAATAATTGGTACTAAGTGGATCTTTAGAAACAAGATGGATGAGTCCGGAAATGTCATTAGGAATAAAGCTAGGTTAGTGGCCCAAGGTTACACTCAAGTTGAAGGAATTGACTTTGAGGAGACCTTTGCACCCGTAGCACGGCTTGAAGCCATACGGATGACACTAGCTTTTGCATCTTTCAAAAATTTTAAACTTTTTCAAATGGATGTGAAAAGTGCATTTTTGAATGGTTTTATTAATGAAGAAGTTTATGTTTCTCAACCTCCCGGTTTTATTGATCATGTTCATCCCGATTTCGTTTTTAAACTTGATAAAGCTTTATATGGATTGAAACAAGCTCCTAGAGCTTGGTATGAAAGGCTTTCTAGTTTTCTTATTTCAAATGATTTTATTAAGGTAAAGTAGACACCACTCTATTCACTAAGCATGTTGATAATGATATATTAATTGTGCAAATTTATGTTGATGATATAATTTTTGGTTCTACTAATGAGCTTTTGTGCAAGGATTTTGAAAAGGTAATGCAACTTGAGTTTGAAATGTCTTCAATGGGTGAGCTCAATTTCTTCCTTGGACTCCAAATCAAGCAATTGCAAAACGGGACGTTCATAAGTCAAGCCAAGTACGCAAAGGAACTTGTAAAGAAGTTTGGACTTGAAGGCTCAAAGACTTGCAACACTCCCATGGCAACTACAACCAAGCTTGATAAAGATGACCAAGGTAAAAATGTTGATATTAAATTATATAGAAGCATGATAGGAAGTCTTTTATATTTAACGGCAAATAGGCCGGATATCATGTTTAGTGTGTGTCTTTGTGCTAGTTTCAATCGTGTCCTAAAGAGTCTCATCTTATTGCGGTAAAACGCATTATTCGTTATATTAAGGGCACTATTGGGATGGGTCTATGGTATCCGAAAACCGAAGATTTCTCAATGACGAGTTATTCGGATGCCGACTTTGCGGGTTGTAGAGTAGATAGAAAGAGTACTAGTGGGACATGTCAATTTCTTGGTAATTGTCTTGTTTCATGGTCCTCTAGGAAACAAAATTCCGTAGCACTCTCAACCGCCGAGGCGGAGTATGTTGCCGCAGGGGCTTGTTGTGCACAAGTCCTTTAGATGAAACATACTCTCCTTGATTTTGATTTGCATTTTAATCATATAAAAATATTTTGTGATAATACTAGTACTATACACATGACTAAGAATGCAAATCAACATAGTAAGACCAAGCACATTGAGATTAGATATCACTTTCTTAGAGATCATTTTGAGAAAGGAGATATAGATATTGATTATGTTTCCACGGATTTACAACTTGTCGATATTTTCACTAAACCACTTGATTTTGCTAGATTTTCGTTTATTTGTGGAGAACTTAATGTTTGTGTTATTGATTAAACATGTTTTTCATAACCCTTTTTGATGTATGACAAAAAGGGGGAGAATAAGTTTACATGGGACAAAAATAAGTTCATTTGGTCTTGGTTCCATATGAATTTATATGTTTTGGTTTTATGAGTTTTTGTTATGAGTCTTATGTTTTTATGAATTTGAGAATATGAATTTATATGTTTTGGTTTTATGAGTTTTTGTTATGAGTCTTATGAATTTGAGAACTCTTGTATTTTGTGTTTTATTGGTATATGTTTTGGTTTTATGAGTTTTTGTTATGAGTCTTATGAATTTGAGAACTCTTGTATTTTGTGTTTTATTGGTATTGTTTCAATTTGGTTTCAATTGGCATATTCAATTGGCATCAAGAGTATGTTTTTATGTTTTTTTAATAAATTCTTGTATAGCATAAATATAGCATAATTTGAGGGGGAGTCTTCTCCTCCCCCATATTTTTGTCTATAGCCTATTTGTTTTGTCATCATCAAAATGGGGGAGATTGTTGGCCCAAGAGGTTACACTCTCTTGTTTTGTGTTTTGATGATGACAAACCAAATAAGAGCTATTTGGTACTAATGAATTTGTTCAAGATAAGTTTCAGGTTTTGTACCATGTTTGGAGACCATTGGCTTAGCTTTTGCAAGAACTTCTAAGTTTCACATAGCAAGGAAGGCAAATTGCACAATCAAGGAAGAATCATAGAAGTGAAGGCACAAGCAAGACATTGGATGGCTCAAAGACTTGAAGATTGCTCAAAGAGTATTTAATCATTGTATTTTTAGTTTTATAGTTTGTTAAGAATAGTGGATAGGTTTGAAGCTCTATCACACACGTTTCTGCGCACATGTTTATTCCAAAATGTTTTCTTATAATTTATACAAAAACATTTTGTTTTCAAGATTTGGCCTACAGATATATATTTGTGTTTTATACAAATCTATGTTCAAAACTATTTTTATCAAAATCAAAATCCCCTTTATTTTCTCTTCAAATCCTGATTTTTGACCTGAGCCAGTCGACCGAACGGTCGACCGGACCTATGACAGGTTGGCCGGTCGACCGTCCCAGTCGACCGTGGCTCTGGCTGTGCACATATCTGTGTGCACGTTGTATCGGTCGACCGACCGGTCGACCGACTGTAAGCAACCTTGCTCTCGGTTAGATTGGGTCGACCGGGCGGTCGACCGCTGGCCTGCAACGGTCAAAAATTTGATCGTGCGGTCGACCGACCGGTCGACTGACAGATCCGTTGAACAGTAAACGGCTATTTTCTGGGGTATTTTAAGTTTTGTCTTTTTGTGTTTAAAATTTGATTTAGGGATATATTTTGAATCTAATATTACTTAATTAGCCTTAAGGTTGTTTTATCTCTTAACTTAGCCCTCTCCTATAAATAGGGGTGTTTGGGGAGAGATTCATTACAACAATTATTGCTAGAAAATTCAAAAAGTTTAAGGCTTTCAAAAGACTTTGTTTCTTGGTTTTTGGGCTGAAATTCTCTCTAATTTCTGAAGTGTTTTTGTGATACTCTCTGATTTAATTTTCTTTTCTCCTTACACACAAGAGCTTCATTCCTACTCAATATTCTCTAAGGACCTTTGTAAGGGAAGAGATATTTGAAAGAGAGAGTTTGTGGTCTTTTGACTACCAAGGAAATTACTTGTACTTGAGATTGTAGGAGTTGGGTACTCCATTGTATTTGAGATCTTTGTGATAGTGGAAGTAGCTAGAATCCTTCTGGGGAAGGCGGGGAGTAGAGCTGGGTGCTCGAACCTCGATAACATATCCTTGTGTTGCGATTGGTTTACATTCTTGCACTCCTTACTCTACTTTGCTTGCACTTATTACTTGCTCATCATATTCATTGTCATACTTGCTTGCATTCATCTTGTGATTCTTGTTTGGTGATTGTTGTGACTTTAAATTTTTAAATTGCTCTTTGATTAGCATCATCACCTATTCACCCCCCCTCTAGGTGATTTTCAACATGATCGATGAAATTTTTTTTGAATCTCTCGGCCGTGTGAATAGTTGCGTTGTAATAAGGTACTAAGTCTTCATGTCTGACTTCGTACTCCCCGTGAACTTGGTTAACGATGAGTTTAGAGTCACCGTATGCTTCGAGATTTTTAACGCCAATCTCATCGGCGATTTGTATTCCAATTAAGAGGGCATTGTATTCTGCTACATTGTTGGAACATGGCTCGGTTAATGAGAATGCACGAGAGATTAGGTAGTTCTATAGGGAGACTAGTACTATCCCCACTCCTGCTACGACATGCCCTCGTGGGCCCTTCCTGGATGCACCGTCGAAGAAGAGCTGCCATATTTGTCCTTCGAAAGATGTCTGGGTCTGACAAACTTCAGCGACCTCGTCTGGGAGATCATCGTAAAGTTCAGTCGCTCTCGGATTTGGATGTTCAGCCAGGAAATCTGCCACCGCTTGTCCCTTCACGGCTTTTTGTGGTAGAAAGTGCATCTCATATTGGGAGAACAGTATGGCTCATTTTGCCAGTCGACCATTTAGTGACGATGGCTTCGTCATGAGCAATCTCAAAGGGTTGACTTTTGATATGGCATTTATAGTGTGGTCCACCAAGTAGTGTAACATTTTCTGGACGGCGAACATAAACGCTAAACATTCCTTTTTGATCGGGTTATACCGATGTTCGGCTCCGATCATGGTTCTGCTCAGATAGTAGATTGCCTGCTCGTGTCTCTGATCATTGTTCTGGGCTAGTAAAGCTCCTAAGGAATGATCCATCGCTCGAACATATAGCAGGAAAGGTTTTCCTGAAACCGGAGCTGTGAGGACGGGTGGTTGCATGAGGTATCGTTTGATTTTCTTGAACGCTTGTTGGCAAGCATCGTCCCAAATGAATGAGACGTCCTTCTTCATTAATTTGGTGAAGGGTTGGCATCTCCCGGAGAGATTTGAGATAAACCTCCGGATGTAGGCTAGTCGTCCTTGCAATCATCTAAGCTCTCTGAGATTCCTTGGAGGTTGCATCTCCTGGACAGCGCGGATTTTTTCTGGGTCCAAGTGAATTCCTTTGGATGTCACCACAAACCCTAGGAATTTACCGCTGGCTACCCCCAGGAAAGATTTGTGGAGTTTATCTTTAACTGATGTGCCCGCATAATTTTAAAAACTATATTCAGGTCTGCTATGTGATTACCTTTGGTGCGGATTTTCACTGCAATTTCGTCGACGTAGCATTCTACTGTTTTACGCATGTGTTCATGAAAAATTGCATTCATAGCTCTCTGATACGTTGCCCCCGTGTTCTTCAGTCCGAAGGATATGACAGTATAACAATATACCCTCAGTGGTGTCCTGAAAGATTTATGCTTTTCGTCATCAGGGTACATCTTGATTTGATTGTACCCTGAGAATCCATTCATAAAGGACATTCGTTCAAAACCACACGTATTGTCAATCATAACATCCGTGATTGGGAGAGAAAATTCGTCTTTGGGACAGGCCTCACTTAGATCACGAAAATCGATTGAAATCTGGATTTTCCCATTTTTCTTGTTAACGGGGATGATATTGGCTACCCAATCGGGGTGTTGCTCCTCCCTAATGAAGCCAGAGTCTATAAGCTTTTTGACTTCCGACTGGATTGCTTCCATTATCTCTGGACGGAACCGTCGCTGCTGCTGTTTGACTGGCTTCACGTTTGAATTATTGTTAAGGCGATGCATAGCCACTAGAGGATCAAGCCCAGACATGTCCTCATAATTCCTAGCGAAAACATCTATATACTCTTGCACAAGAGATGTTAGATCTTCTTTCTCGGAGGGTGATATGCTTTCACTTATAAAGATGGGCTTAGGATTGGCGTCATCTCTCAGATTGATCTGGGTGACCTTATCTTCCGTGAGCGGTTCGCGTTGTTCGAAACGAACATCCCAGAGAGTATTTAGGTGTTTGATCCGAAGATCTGTATCCGACTGGATCATTTCTTTATCTCCATCTTCCAGGTGGCTTGTTGAAACCATGTTTACTGAAAGTTCTCTGAAGATGTTGCCGACACTACATCGGACTCCCACGATGACGTGCTCGATGAGTAATTATGGTATAATGACTCTTCAGACTCAGAGGCTGACTGAATTAGAGTTGACACATCGCCCAAACCCCTGCGAGTTTGATGGTAATAGTCAGGGGTCTTCCCTTTCGGAACAAAAGATCGAAGTTGTGTTCTTCTTCCTTTGCCAAAGTTCAAACCAGGACCATTTGTTAGATCATATCCCATACTCTCCATCATTCTGACTACATTTAGCTCATAATGAGAGAACTGAGGAGATTTGTTCTCGCTTTCTGAGTCTTCACGAGACATCAATTCAGACTTAATTCTTCTGAAAAGAATAAGTTTTTGGCCTTGCGTCTTACTGGAACCATGAATACTGATTCTTGCGCATCACCGAGATCTTGGTACGTTTTGAGGGATGACTTCGTTGGAACATGCAATGATGTCAGAGCATCCATTGCCGACCAGCGGTCATTATCCACCTCGTACTAGTGTCTGATGGCACTGAATTAGAAGCAAACACAGAAAAGTAAGCCAAATTCAACTCTTCATTAATATACCACTCGCCTACATCATCGACGGTGTTATTAACATTGAGCTTATTAATGCTCGTTACAAGTGGATTTTATTCCCACATGCACTCTTCTTCCGCCTCTAGCTCAGTGTCAGCTTCATTACCAGAGTCTGGTTCCTCTGGCTGCGGATTCTCTTCGTCTCCAGAGAGTCTTGGTACAGGAGGGAGTCTGTGAAATAGTTCCTACCCCCTTGAACGGATGCCTTTCGGTAATCAACGTTCGGACTTTCCCACTTCCGTCGATGTACTTCATGACTTGATGGAGAGTGGAGGGAATGATGGAATTACGATGAATCCACAGTCGTCCGAGCAGCAGATTGTATGAAGTGCGGCGTCGATTACATAGCACGTCACTTCAGATCTTAGGTCCCCGATCTGACATTTGAGCTTGATCTTCCCCATTGGGCGCGTACTGTTGGCGTTGAAACCATAGATGGTAGTTTGGGTGGCGCTCAATCGGCGGGTAGGGATCCCTAAGTGCTGCATGACCCGGCGAGGCATGATGCTCAACGCGGATTCTGGATCTACCTGAATGCGGCTCACTTCAGACGATCCTATGTACCCTGTGAAGTATAAGGGCCGATCATGTTTCTCCTTAACCTGCATGTCGTCTGACGTGAAGGTAATGCAGGGGGCATTTTGGGAGGCTTGGAGGCAATCCTCTACATCTTCCTCCTGTGGTCCAGCCGGGATCTGGGCCATGAAGACCTCAGCATCTGGTAGGACTTCCCTTAGAGCTTTTCTTGTTGACTTTGATAGTCTTCGGAGCTCGTAAAGGGTGATTCTGGCCGGGATATTGGCCAATTGAGTCAGGACGTCAAAGTGGTAAGGTGTTGTGGATCCTTCCACGCTGTCCTTTGGGAGAGCCATGGAAAATCGAAGCTCTTTCTGCTTCTCCACCAGTTGCTTCGCAGAGGGCTTGGCTGACTCTGCAGTAGGTTTAGGAAGGCTTGCCACCATCTCGTCGTACTTTTTTAAATACGACTGACCCGAACGAGTTTCTGTCACGAACGATTTATTGAGTTCTACGGCTAGGACGATTGTTTCCTCTTTCGAATCGGTTAGTGAGGGAACATTGGTTTCTGCTTTCCGGGAAGAAGCGCACACCACATTGCAGGACGAAACTTTCGCCTTGCATTTGGACTTTCTGTTAGTAACAATAGTCCACTGTTGGCCATCCACAAGGTCGGGATGAACCCACATAATTTCTCCTTGAGGTGTAGGGATAGGTACAAGACCTTTCTCCTGCTGATGATGTGGGTCCGTATTGATCATTCTTAGTTCTCCTTTTGGGATGGGAACTACTCCGGACGGTGCTAGAGGCTGTTTTCTAAACTGAAGAAATGATGTCATGTTAGTCGTCACTTTCTTCTACTCTGGACGGAGCTTTAGCACTTCTGCATCGATCAGAGCTTGAAGAATATCCTTGAAGACATAACAACTCTTGGTGGGGTGCCCTAGCATCCTATGATACAGGCAGTAGTTAGGATTGTCGGACTTGCCGACTTCCTCAGGACGTCTAGTTTTAGGAAGCTTCAATCTGTTGCTCTTGTTGAGTAACTTGAACAACGAATCGACATGCTCGTTTTTGAAGGAATACTGCTTGTTGGAGCGTGGCTGACTTGAAGAACTACCTTCCCTAGCCGGCTGAAGTTTGATGAGGGTTTTTGTCTCTATCGCCAATGTATCCTTTCTTTTTGATGGAAAAGATATTTCTGGCGCACGCCTTGTTGACTTTTCAGGTCGGGGCTTGTTTTTATCTGCCTAAACCCTGGCAATAATTTCTTCGGCCTGTTCACCTTGTTGGACTAATTGCTTTCAGGTGCGGCTTTCAGCAACCCCTATCTGGACTAGGAGTGAAGTTTGTAGATTGTGGCGGCATGTTTCTACCAGGGTGGCCTGGGTCATTCCGCTAGGACATCTAAGCGCCATATTCTGAAATCTCTCAACAAATATTTTGACTGACTCTCCCTTTCGCTGCTTTATTGCCAGGAGAGCGGGTATTGTAGTTTCTGAGTCGTCTTCAAAGAAGCGTGTCAGGAAGAGCTTTTTCAAATCACCCCAGTTTTTTATGGAGCCTTCTGGGAGTTTCATGAACTATTCAAAGGCAAGCCATTTTAGAGTGCCGATGAACAAACGTGTCAAGATGCCATCATTATCTACTACATTTCCTATCTACGACTTGAAGTAGTAGATGTGTTGGTTCAGAGACCTTTTGCCATCAAAAGCCTGTAAGGTCGGAGCTTTGAACTTAGGAAGGTACGAAACAAGGTCCCACTCGGCTGGATATGGTCGGACCACTCTTGCTTCTTGGAGGCCTTTCTGGTTGGTAAGGACTTCCAGACGCTGCTCCAATTGACTCATTCTTTTAGAATGAATACCCTCATTCTCCGGTTGCCTTCCTCTTTAGACAAGAATTTAGACGACTTGGAATTAGATTGCTCCTTCTCCTCAATATGTACGAAAGATGAGCTTTCTCCTTCTTTCTATTTGCCTTTAGACTTCTTAGAAGAAACTTTGTCGGTTGACATCCTCTTGTCTTTAAGCAATTGTGCAAGCATCTGCTTGAGGGTATCGTTAGATTCTTGTTGAGCACGAATCATATCGAATTGTTCCCTCTGGACCTGGGATTGTTGTTTAAAGCGCCTGGCCGTCTCCTCTGGAGTATTTATCATGTATGCAAATGCTTCCTTCTCTATAGAAGAGTTCAAGGTCTGTGATTCTGTAATGGCGGAGTGTGATTCACTTACTTTAATGTCCCGAGCTAGGGGACTATAGTTGATCGGGGCGACCGCACCAGTTCGAGTGCGAGTATGCTGGTACACTCCTTCTGGTTCCGTGTCAGACTCGTCAGAGCTGACCGCCGGTTGTTTTTCCCTACTTCTGCTTGCCATGTTTGCGGTGACTTCAGGGTACTCCATGTCAGAGAAGGCTTCCCTTCTGTAGAAGCGACACCTCTTGGCTGATCAGGAGGTCGAGGCTAATCTTCTGAATACCGACTGTTTGCTTGCATGTGAGCTGCAGTGGCATTCAGAGAGCATTGTCGTGATGAGCCGTTCACAGCAACAAGACAGAGTGATCCGATTAGCACTCCTTTTCTTTGTCAAATAATCTCTTAGATCTGTCAGAGGGGGATCAAAGAGATTGGCCTCGGTTTGTCGAGGGCTTTTCAGCTTCTGAGAGCCACCCTTACGTCGAGAATCTGAGACGCAGGGTTCAGAAACGTGGAGCTCACATTGTGTAGAGCAGGCACAGCTCTCGCGTTTTGTCTTCGACACGTGGGTCTCGTGCCTCTGCTGAGCAGAGATGCGGACCTCACATTTCTGATTGTCGCGCTTGGTTAGCGACGGATTGAGACACGCGGGCTTTTTCAATCCCGCGTCTGGTTGTAGAGACGCAGGTCTTGTGTCTCTAAGAAGAAACATAGCCCTCGCGCTGCTGGACGTCGCGTTTGGAAAATGAAGTCTCAGAAATGCAAGCCTGTCGGGCTTCGCATTTTGGTCTCCATTCATGGACTTCGTGCGCTTGACGCAACTCAGAAGAGATGCGGGCTTGAGCCTCGCGTTCTGTATCTGCTGGACAGATAGTTGTTCCAGCTTCTTGCGCCTGCAGTTGACGCGCGCGTAATCTCTGTCGACGTTCAGCGTTCCGGTTACGCCTACGGGTTGCTAGGAACCCCTGATAACCTGGAACTAAGAAAGAGGATGGGCATGAACGAGCTGAATATCAGCAACGTTAACCTCGCGGGTCTCGTGGGAGACGTTGACGCAGGTGTTACGTGTGATATGGTTAGACATGGCACTCTTCTTGTCAATCACATTGAAGGGATCTCAGAGCGAATTTGGGAGCGGGTCTCCGAGTAGACCTTGTGGTACTACCGCGCCCTAGGGCTCTTGGAGCTGGAAGAGAGAAACTCTTCATACTTTGCTTGGTCGAACTCCACAATAAGTGTTTCCACCATTTTTCCCATGTAGGTGATGTCACTTTGCGCCACGACTTGCTCATCGGTAGAGAAAGTGATCCCCAGCGGAGTCGCCATCTCTTGTTTGGTGAGAAAATTGAAGGTGCGTGTAAATTCTTTATTTGATTATAAATAAAATTACAACAGATCAATAACCCGGTTACAAGAGAGGGAAGATATTTAAGCTCAAATCTTCTCTTTATTTAGTGCTGGGTTCTTGATGTGGCGATGAAAAGTGAATCTTATTTTCCGTTGATCGGGTAAGCGTCAAGACCTCTTGGGAATCTTCTCTTTGGATGGTGGACGAAATAACACAGCTTCTGTCCAACAAGAATCTCAAAGAGACTGTAGGCAAAAATAAAATTGTACGCAGCAAATTGTTAGAAGAGTTGAACTCTCTTTTTTTTTTGCTGGAGACTTGGCCCTTCTACGGCTTACAATCGAAGTTCTTCTGACCAGATCTTTTTTTCTCCATAACAAGCTGGGCTATTTATAGAGGTTTCAGGGGGTAAAAGTGTCCCCTAAAAATACTCCATAATGGGGGTTAACTCCCTCATTACGTGGGCAGTAATTGACCTAGTAATGAGGGCAATTATAACCGAGATGCGGGCTTTGAGTCTCGCGTTTTGTCGCTGAAGTAATGTTGGAAAAACGCGAACTCCCAGTTCTGCGTTAAGCTCCAAGTGAGACGCGGGCTTCGGACTCTGCGTCTGGATAGGATGTCTGAGATGCAAGTTCCAAGCTCTGCATCTTGGCCACTGCAGTAAGGCAGAGACGCGGGTTTCGATTGCGTCTTGGTACTACAGTGGTGCTGAGACGCGACTTTCGAGCCTGCATCTTGGTTATTAAGACGCGGGTTTCAACTTTCATGTCTTGATGCTGCACTAGTGGCTGTGCCGCTTTGCGTCTGGAGTCTGGACTCTGTTTTCTGATGACTTATCTTCAAATTATTTTTAGACTGTCTACAGATACGGGTCAAAGGTAAGCAGGCACCGAAGAGGTAAGTAAGTTTTTTAGGTTTTAACTTTCTTTTCTTTTAACTTTTAATTTAGATCACCAACACCTCAATCTCCAAACTCTATTCACTCTTTTTACTTTCTTTGTACAAAGTCATTTGCTGTTTTTCTCCACCTTCTCAATCTACCACCTTCTTCCTAACTTAACTTTAACTTATTTTTCTCTTTCTTTTAAAGAACTAAAAGAAGATCTTTAACTATTGATTGTAGAATAAAAGAGAACTTACTAAAAAACCTTCCATCGCTAGTCCCTCCTTGTGGATCACGACCCGCATAGCTACTTGCTATTGTGGAAGTATTGAGTACTTGGACTCTTTATCCTTAAGATCTGAAATTCTGTATTTTTGTGTGCAGGTTCTATCTCAATCATGAAGCTTGGTTGATAATTTGAAAAATTATTGGGAGAATTGTGAGGGTAATTTGGAAAGTTGGGTTGATGATTGGAAGAATTATTGGAATGATGGAAGTGGCTTGTATGGTTTGACCGTGGGTGGTCATTGTTGTGTTGGATCCATGAGAAATTTGAGTGATTTCTCCAGCCAGGATTGTACGTTGGTGCGTAAGAATCATTGTTCGGCCTTGAAAAGGCCGCACTTATAGGTTCTAGAAAGTATTGTTGAGCTTGAAACAGAGGACACTCCTCAAACACATGCCATGGCTTGACAGTAAGTACAGCTCAGAGTTTAAAATTGGTTTGGGGTGATTGACTGGACTTGCTTCCTTAGTTTCTAAAGCTTTCAGTCTTCTCGCTAGGTTAGCTATTTTAGCCTCGTTAGCTATGGATGATTCAATTGAATGGAGACCTCCTTTTAAAGAGATGGAGTTTAAATTCCTAGAGTTTTTACTAGTTGGTTCCCATTGGATGGTCTTTTCAGCTAGATCCTCATATAAATCCCATCCTTCATTCTCATCCTTCTGCAAGAATCCCCCTTGGCACATGGTTTCTAAGAGGGTCTTAGTAGAGTAGTCTAAATCATTATAAAGAATTTGGCATTGACGCCATTTCTCTATTCCATGATTAGGACATTAGACAAGGAGGTCTTTGAAGCGTTCAAAGTACCTCCAAAACGGTTCACTAGGTTCTTTCTTGAACTGCATGATGTTTTTCCTAACGAGAGCGGTCTTATGAATTTGATAGAATTTCTTCAAAAAGACCTTGATGAAACCATCCCAGTATGTGATAGAGCCGGCCGTTAAGCTGTAGAGCCATTTCTTGGCTAAGTGCTTAAGAGTAAATGGGACAAATTTCAACCTAATAGCATCATCTACAAGGTGTGAGATTTTAATCATTAAGCATACTTCCTCAAATTCACTTATGAAGAAATAAGCATCTTCGGACTCTAAGCCATGGAACTTAGGGAGTGTGTTGATAAAATATGGCTTAAGCTCAAAGTTGTGTTCACCAACCGATGGTAGTTGGATGCAAGATGGAAGTGAGGTTCTAATGGGATAGAATCTATCCTCCAAAGATGTCGGTTGAGCCATAACCGAATCTGGTCTTGGTTCGAATTTGGGTGGTGATGTGTTTCTAGTTAACCTAGATGAATTAGGGTCTCTTGACCACACTTGCATATATAAACACTATCACAAACAAGTTCATCAATAGTCAACAAGAAGAAACAATCAAGCCTAGTCTAAGGTAATCTTGACCTAGACAACTCCTAACTGGTTGATTGTCCACAGGAGGTATAATGCAGACTTTGACCACAAGCTAATCAGCCAAGTCAGGACAAGATGGTGGGAGGTATCCGCGCAAAATCGATCGGCCTAATTAAG
Source organism: Agave tequilana (assembly GCA_038442645.1). NCBI lineage: Eukaryota > Viridiplantae > Streptophyta > Magnoliopsida > Asparagales > Asparagaceae > Agave > Agave tequilana. Next base: position 150,965 of record JAVJIF010031224.1, on the reverse strand, counting down.
CCAAACCACCAGCCTTCGGGGTTTCACCTCTCAATCCTTCTCCTTAAACACTGATTTAGCAAGAGTCAAATTGTAACGCCTTCCCCCTTAGGATAATCTCCTAATGAGTTTGAGATGTCCCTAAGGCTAACGTCTATCAAATTTTAAATAAGGCTTAGGTTGTGCGTGCTTCGAGATGGTTTGTGGGCTAAGGAAGGGTAATGACTTTCCCACCATATCTTGATTTAGGTTTTACCCTTAAAACTGATTGTGCAAAGTGTGCAAGATATAGAAAGTAACATTCACAAGTAAATATTACCCAAGAATGTTTCATAAACTATATGCTATGCATACGTACCTTGTCTCCAGCTATCTTCAACAGTAGTCGTAAAAAAAACGTAATTAGACAAATGCCTAGAATGCAAGTCTAAACATTTTTTAAGAAATTAGCAATCAATCAGATTACTGTTGGATTAAAAGCAAGGAGTATGAATATCAGGCATAGTATAAATAATACACAAAAACTGTATTTTTCCAAAGCAATATGTCCTGCAAAAAAGAGTTTTTAGTAGTCCAAAAATTTCAAGCTTTTGCGCTACAATTTCTAGAAATTTTGTTTCCTACTTTCGAGAGTAGGAGCACAGAATAGCAAGTCTTCTCCTGCAAAGTTTGAGCGCTAAATCTGATTCCTTGACGTCCCTGAAACAAGACACTAAACTTGTTAGAAAATAATTATACCGTTCGCTCTCCGACAACGGCGCCAAAAATTTGATTGTAAAAGAAAGCAGTGAGAATTACCATCTAGCTTTGGGCTAACCGGTCGTGTCCACGAGGAGGAATGTGATAGAAGCTTTTCGATAAATTATTAAATAACAAAGAATGGTGTTTGATGTTTTTCTTTTTTTTATATATTGAAAAATAGAATGGAGAGTAAGGAAATGAATAAAAGAAAAATTGAAAACTTAGAGAAGGCTTTGGAAAAGGTGATCTTTAAAAAGTGTTAAAAATTATTTGATTGTTTTTAATATAGGAAAAAGATCGGGGCTCACTAATTTTCTGCTCAACTACTTACTTATCTCAAGAACATTTTGGTGCATCACTTTTATTATAGGAAAAACCTTTAACTTCTTTTAATATTCAAGTAAAACAAATAAGATGGATTTTGTTTAAATCTTAAGGCCTTTCTTAACACATAATTAAAAAAAAATGTTAAACCATCAAGCGCGAAGAAGCAAGTATGGAATAAAAATAATTTAAAAATATTTGTACTTTAAAAGTCCAAGTTTAAAAGAAAAACATCCTCATGTGCTTTCAAGAACAAAGTTTAACTCAGGCATTATTTAGATTCAAGAGAGTTGCTTTCATAAACATCAATCAAGAGAAATGAGGTAGAAGAGATTGATTAGTGAGTCCAGAAGATGGTTTAGTTACTCATGATAAAAAGAAAACAAATAAGAGAATGAAAATAAAACATAGACATACCGAATTGAGTCGAGTTGAATAAGCAAGTTGAATCTCCTTTAATTGTCACTTCACGGATGAATTATACACTCAGTACCACTCTTCTCTCTTTGTTGGTCTAAACTGAAAAGTAAAGATGAGATACAACTTCTCAGAACTATCTAACAATACTCCTAAAATCCTAAAATGAACAAGAATTCTAATCCTAATCTTCGCTACTGTCTTCGCTGTAGAATGCAATATTTATAGGGAAAAACCAAACATGAGAGGTCGTACAAAGATAGGGGGAGCAAATGCTCCCTCATCTGACCTAACCAAGCCGCGAAAATGCGGCTTTGGCCTCGTTTCTGTGGCCATGGTGTGGCTAGGTGGCCACACCATGGTTGGTGGTACTCCCTACTTTACTGAAATGCCTTTATCTCCTGTTGATTTTCCCATTTCAGCTCCTGGATTTGACGAAACGGCCTTTGATCTTTGACTTTAACTAATTAATTTGGGAAGATTCATTTTAACCAGTTTTCAACATCTTTGATTTGCTATGATCTGTCCTGATTTTCTGATTTCGAATTAATTCTGAATTAAATCAGAATTTGATAGGCTTTTGGGCTCGTTTCTCTTCCCTTTCCTTTAGCAATGGGTCTGCACTTTATAAAGAAAAATAAGACTTATTAATAGGATTTATAGATAATAAACATGATAATGTGACAATACATATGCAATATATATGACCGATCACGAAGACATGGTTCAATTCTTTATCTAAGAATACCATAGCAACATGAGATGAGATGGCGAATTAGTTCCTCATAAAATACTTCCCTCCATCTAAAGCAGCAAAACTACGAGGTGATCTCATAACTTTCACTCAACTTGAATCTGAAAGTATCTATGAAGCTTGAAAAAGGTACAAAGAATTGATCAGGAAAGTCCCACAACACAGACTTCCTGCTTGGTTGGAGATCCATTCTTTTACAATGGATTGAATCTAAATACCAAGATGATTATTAACGCGACCGCAGGAGGAGCACTCATGGACAAGGAACGTGATGAGGCATACGAGCTTCTTAAGGAGATGGCCTCAAATAGTTACCAGTGGCAATTAGATCGAGCGATGCCAAGGAAGGCAGCCTGGGTACATGAGATAGACGCAATCTCTGCAATACATGCACAACTTACATTTTTAATAAAGAAACTCAATGCAACTAATGTAAGCGCCATCCAAACTCAAAACCCTTCATATGATGAATTTGCTGCATGACAACCAGCCAATGAAGGGCAAGTTGGCAACTTTGGGTTCCCTTCAAACGAGCAGGCAATCTACGTGAATAACTTCTAGAGGAATAATAAACCATATTCAAACACGATTATGAAACTTGAGGATCATAAAACAGTAATGTTGAATGAAGAATGCAATGCTATTCTGCTAAACAAGTTTCCTTCAAAGCTTAAGGATCCATAGAGTTTCACTATACCTTACACCATAGGAAATTCTTATTTTGAAAAAGTCTTATGTAATCTTTGTGCCAGTATTAACTTGATACCTCTTTCGGTGTTCAGGATACTAGGGCTAGGAGAACCAAAACCAACTAGCACTTTAGTTGGCAGATAGGCCCATCAAATATCTGAGAGGAGTAATTGAAGATGTGCTAGTAAATGTGAAAAAACTCTGCTTCCCTGTAGACTTTATCGTACTCGACATGGAGGAGGATAGGAAAGTACCTCTCATTTTGGGATGTCCATTTCTTACAACAGGCAATACATTAATAGATGTGCAATAGGAAAAATTAACTCTTCGTGTGCAGGATGAAGAAGTCACATTCAATGTCTTTGAGGTGATGAAATATCCCTCCAACCACAATGAACGTCATTATATTGACATAATTGAGAAGGTGACGACAAAAGTGTTTGAGAATGAGACCCCAATATTACCACTTGAGGCATGCCTCATTCATTCAGCAACCATCACTAAGGATGATTTTGAAAGAAGGGAGTGTGCGAACTACTTAGAAGTAACGACATCATTGCCTAAGTATGAGAGGCAACAGATTGAGGAGCTCGGAACAAGTACCTCACCAGCTCTACCATCCATTCTGGAGGCACCAAAATTAGAGCTTAAAGAGTTACCACAACATCTAAGGTATGCATTTTTAGGTGAGAATTTTACACTACCAGTAATTATTTCTTCTTCTTTGACAGGTGACAAGGAAGATAAACTTTTGCGTGTGCTAAAAGATCACAAAACAGTGATTGGTTGGACAGTTGCGGATATAAAAGGTATAAGCTCTTCAGTTTGTATGCACATGATCTTGATAGAGGAGAACTATAAACCTTCGATTTAGCCTCAACGCCGTTGAACCCAGCAATGAAGAAACTGGTAAGAAAAGAAGTGTTGAAACTCCTTGACGTATGTATGATCTATCATATTTCTGATAGTAATTGGTTTAGTCCGGTTCAAGTGGTTCCAAAGAAAGGAGGCATCACAATGGTTAAAAATGATAATAATGAGCTAATACCAACGAGGACAATCACAGGGTGGAGAGTATGTATGGACTATAGAAAACTTAATACTGCAACTTGTAAGGATCATTTCCCACTACCTTTCATTGACCAAATGTTAGAGAGACTTGAGGGCCATGCATATTATTATTTTCTAGATGACCAAGAAAAAATAACTTTCACATGTCCTTATGGTACATTCGCTTACAGAAAAATGCTTTTTGGTTTATGCAATGCACCAGCTACATTTCAAAGGTGCATGATGGCTATCTTTCACAATATGGTTGAGCAAATAATAGAAGTATTCATGAATGATTTTTCAATTTTTGGCCCTTCTTTAGATACATGTCTACATAACTTAAATATAATTTTACAGAGATGCGAAGATACAAATTTGGTCATCAATTGGGAGAAATGTCATTTTATGGTGAAGGAAGGAATTATTCTTGGACATCGTATATCTGAAAAAGGGATTGAGGTGGACCGTGCAAAGATTGAAATCATTGAAAAGCTACCACATCCAACAAATGTGAGAGGCGTGAGAAGCTTCCTAGGGCATGCAGGATTTTATCGACGATTTATCAGGGACTTCTCTAAAATTGCAAAAGTATTGTGCAATTTAGTAATGAAAGGTGCACCATTTAACTTTCCCAATAATTGTTTGTAGGCGTTCGAGTTATTGAAGGAGAAGTTGATCACTACACCAATCATAGTGGCACCAGATTGGAGTCTACCCTTCGAAGTAATGTGCGATGCTAGTGATTACGCACTAGGAGCTGTATTGGGACAAAGACGGAACAAGATCTGTCAAGTAGTGTACTACACAAGTAAGACATTAAATGAAGCACAAAAGAATTACACAACAACATAGAAAGAATCGCTTGATGTGGCATTTGCTTTTGATAAATTCCATTCTTATCTGATTGGATTCAAAGTTGTTGTATTTACAAATCATTCTGCCCTCAAGTATTTGCTTGCAAAGAAAGAAGCTAAACCAAGGTTGATAAGATGAGTATTACTTCTCCAAGAGTTTGATTTGAAAAGGGGGTGGAGAATCTTATGGCAGACCATCTTTCCCGCATTGAGCAAGAAGAGGACTCCAACGAATTTCCCATTGATGATGCTTTCCATGATGAATATTTGTTAAGTATCACTGCCAATTCACCACCTTGGTATGCTTCATTCGCAAATTTCTTAGCATGTGATGTTTTTTCTCCTGATCTTTCGTTCGAAGGCAAGAAAAAGTTTCTAGCAGATATTAAATACTACCAGTGAGATGATCCAATTCTCTACAAATACTGTGCGGATCAAATTGTGCGAAGGTGTATGCCCGAGAATGAAACGGAAAGCATTCTGCACCATTGCCATGTTAGAGAAGTAGGAGGTCATTTTGGTGCAACCAAGACAGCAACAAAGGTATTACAATTGAGATTTTATTGGCCTACGCTATTTAAGAATGCTTATGCTCATGTTAAAGCATGTGATGCATGTCAAAGGATGGAAAATATTTCTAGGTGTAACGAGATGCCTCTCAATAACATCCTTGAAGTTGAGTTGTTTGATGTGTGGGGTATAGATTTCATGGGCCACTTTCCATCCTCGTTCTCCAATCAGTATATTCTAGTGGCAATTGATTATATTTCAAAATGGGTAGAAGCCGTTATTTTACCTTCTAATGATGTCGGGCAGTGATAAAATTCTTAAAGAAGAACATCTTTACAAGGTTTGGAACACCAAGGGCGATCATTAGTGATGGTGAGAAACACTTTTGCAATCACCAATTCAAGACCCTTTTACTTAAATATGGAGTAAAGCAACATGTGACCACACCATACCACTCACAAACAAGTGGCCAAGTGGAAGTTTTCAATAAAGAACTGAAGCGCATCTTGGAGAAAACGGTTAACATGTCACGACGTGATTGGTCAGTAAAGCTCGATGATGCTTTATGAGTATATTGGACTGAGTTCAAGACACCAATTGAGATGTCCCCCTATCAAATGGTCTATGGTAAGGCATGTCACTTTCCAGTTGAGTTGGAACACAAGGCTTATTGGGCAATGCAATTACTCAAATTTGACATGCGAGTGGCGGGAGAGAAAAAGATGTTGCAACTCAATGAGATGGAAGAATTTCACAACAATACTTATGAGAATGCAAGGATCTACAAGGAGCGGACCAAATAATGGCATGGCAAGCATATTATGTCAAGAGATTTCAAAAAAGGCAGAAAGTACTACTATTCAATTCTCACCTCCGTCTATTTCCAGGCAAGTTACGCTCGAGATGGTCAGGTTCTTTTCAGGTAACTCAAGTATTACCACATGGGGCAATTGAAATTCATAACCTGACAAAGGGGACATTCAAAGTAAATGGCCAACGACTCAAACCATACATGGAAGGCTACTTCACCAAACACAATGTTTCTTTCCGCCTTGATGAGGCACCTGAAACATGCAACATGAAGTCTAGCTGATGATTATAACTTAAAGCGCTTCTTGGGAGGCAACCCAAGTTTTCTTACTTATTTTTATTATATTTTTATTTTTAATTTTCTTTAGTACTAACTTATGTCTTCTGTATGTCAGGTACCCCTCTCTGTAGATTGATTCAATACTCCCAGATGAACCACAAAATTACCATAAACATAAGTACCAGAAGACAGAGCATTAAAGAACCAGAAGTATTTTTGGCCAGCCAGCCGAACTCTAGTAGGCGTTTGACCAGGAATCTTCCAGGTGTACACTTTCCAAATTATCTGTTTTTCTGGATCTGCTTTCGAGATATGTGATTTTCAAATTGAATTGTTTTGTAATAAATAAAGATCTTGATTTAAATATGGATTTCTTGTTCAAATTTGAAAATTTTAGGGTGATTCTCAATCTTGATTTTGTGTATGAGGATATAGCACAATTTATGGATGGGGGTAGGGGTCAAATCTTTTTTTTGAATTTTTTGAAATCTTTCCTTAATTTTTTTATTTTATCCTTTCCTTGTTTTTATCTGCTTTCTTTCAACCTCTTTAAAAATTTCAAAATTTTTTCAAAATTCGAATTTCAAAACTCCCTCATCTTTTCCCAAGAGCATTCAGTTTTCAAGATCTTCTAAGATTCAAAATTTGAATGGAAATTTAAATGAAGAGTAGTTTTGGGAAAAGGGTATATACATCTTCTATATAAACTAACTTCAAACTTCTGTTGTTTCTTACAAATTTGAGTCCAGCCTCTCAAAATCAGAGCATTTTAAAGCCAGGAGAAGGAGTTTCAGAGACCTCAGCCACCAGATTTGCGAAGATCGAGAGAGGAGTTCAGCCAGGTAGTCGCACGTTCGGCCAGGTAGCTGAACTTGGCAGAAACTTTTCCCTGAATTCTTCAGGGACAGTAAGTACTCTAGTTTTCCTCTTTTACAGTTATCAGTTTTTCAAGTTCATCATGTCTAAGATTTTAGCTGAGCACAACTTTTTCCTTATATTTGAAGCATTTGGGATGTATTTTTTTGGATCAAATAAGGGTTAAGAATTGGGATTATCTGTTGTATTCTAATACTTATGAATTTTATTTTCCTACCCTAGTACAAGAGTTTTATGATGAATTTTTAGAAAATAACATTGACAAGAATCAAGGAATAATTGAAGTAAATTGGAAGGGAAAATGAAAATCTTGCATTTACAAACTATTTCTGAACTAATGGGTATTCCTATTGTGGAAAGAAGGACTCAAGAACCGGAGAACCTAGGAAACTATATTAATTTAATGAGAGAATATTGCAAGATACCTCAGGGGGTGGCATTAGCACTAAAATAATATATAGGAATGTGTATGCATTATGTAGATAATTAAATCGTAATGTCTTGGGTGTATCACATGTTTCATCCTTTTACAACTAAATTTTACATATTGTCTACATTTTGATGACTAAGAAAAAAGATTTTTGCATGTGCTACACACTATTGGACACCATTGCTAGCGCTAAAGATAAACGAAAGACCTTTTGCCACTACCCATTCTTTTCACACAAATTTGCAAGAAATGGATGCTTGAAGATGAATTTAATTATGTTATAAAAGATAAAATTAGTATTCCAGCTGAAACTATTTCTTCATCTTATAATATTTCAGTGCAAATCAATTCGGTACCTTCCATGCTATATGAACATGTCACCGTTGCATCATCATCTAATGAATCGAAGGAGGAGGATGATGAATTCTTTAATCAATACCACCCGAAGATAATCGTGCATTTATGCATTTAATTTAGGAAGGGATAAAAGAACATACAAGTTAATAAAGGGGCAGAAGAAGAAGAAAATTAAAGAGACATTTTAGGAGGACACGTTCTGAAGGAGGTAATAGTAGCATGGGAAAGAGAGGGAGACGTGCTTAAAGGGAGTTGTATAGTAGGATTTTTCTTTTTTTTATTTCTTTCTTTATTGCATTAAAAAAAATTGTGGTAAGTTGACCTAGTTGTAAGAATTTAGTAACCATAAAACTTGAAGTGGATAAGGAATATCAATTTAATGAAATTTTAAAGTCTTTGAGTAGAGATGAAAATTTTAAAATATTATTGTCATCTAAAATTTATCCATGTGAATATGCATCTTATCTATATATACACATTAGTTAAGTTTGAGATAATGAGGATTACTTAATACTTAAAAAAAGAACCTTAACTATTGATTAGCTAGATACTTTGGCCTCAAGAAGCCTTAGTATTTACGTGAAAAATAGTTAGGTAAGTTTAAAAAAAAGATATATATACTAACAAGTCTAATGATCAATTAGATAGGTATCTTGACCTCAAGAAGTCTTGATATTTACACGAAAGAGAATTAGATTAGTTATATATATGAAAAAAAAGAAGTACTTAAAGGGCAACGAAGTGGTAATACTCGAAACTTCTATGAATTTTTTTTTTAGTATGTAAGTTTGAATCAAAATCCCTATACACATTCACGAAGATGCATAGGAATAGAAAACTCAAGAAGGATGGTGATATAGGCTAAGATTTAAAAATCTCTACGAAATAGATGATAAAATTCTAGATAAGATATTAAACTTAATAATGAGAGTCTATGGTAACCAGAGAACTTCTAAATTAGTGATGCTTACCACTCTAAAAATATTTTGTCTTTCTTTATTTTTGTCTTTCTTTTTCTATTATCCTTATTTTTGGTTCTCTTTATTTTTGGTTATCCTTTTTATCTTAATCTCTTCTTATCTTTTAAATTCTTTCACCAAATTTTGTGGGTGTAATTCACTGAAAATCCTCACGAGACAACACTGTCCACTAGGATAATCTAGGGGTTTAACGGCTTGTTGTACATGCTAAGTGCAATCGTGAGTCCTTCGAAAGTGGATTAGGATTTTATTTTTAGGATTTTTGTTTTTTCTTTCAGATTAGGATTTTGCTCGAGGACTAGCAAAAAGTAGGTATGGGGGTGTGATGTGTGTGATTTACATACATATTTTACATCACTTTTTATGCCTATTATTTGTCATATGTAATGTTGCATGGGTATTTTGTTAGTGTTATTTTACAGATTTTAGCTCAAGAGCAAATTAGAAGAAAAAAAGTAAAAAATGACAAATTAACGATATCAAATGGACAAAAGAGATGCAGAATCAGAGATCTGAAGTAAAGTTGAAACATCTCAACAGAGCCTTCACGCAAAATCAGAAATTTCATAAAAATTTGGGACTGAAATGGACCAAGAGTTCGGCCAAGCAGCCGTGGACCAGTCAATGAGAATCCCTACTAGAGGTCAACACGAGTCAAAAAGCGGAGCGCCAATACAGAAAGAAGTTCGGCCAGCCAGCCAAATTTTTGGCCTGCTGGCGAACTATGGCGGTGCTTATGGGTAGAATTTTTCTAGAAATTCGTGTAAATTAAGAAGCCTAGGTTTTTGTATTCGACTAGGGTTCTACTGCTCTCTGTTCTATATAAATGCCGCCAAAGCTCTTGTAAAAAAAATACAATTTTATTCTCTCTTTTATTTTGAGCGAAAATCAATAAAATTCTGCTGTTAGCTATTAAATCTCAGAGTACTTTCAGAAGGAAATTCGTTAAGGCTTCATCTTTATTGGTGCTCTCTTATCTTTCTCTTACTTTTATTTTTATTTGATTTTATTCCATGATCTATTCTAATATTATAATGTATTCTATTTTCTTAGCCATGAACTAATTTTCTTTAACTAGGCGCATGATGTAGGGATTGTATGATAATATAAGATTATATTTTGTGCAAATTCTCCATGTGTTTTATAAAGTTTAAATCTTTTATATGCTAAGTTATTAAATCTTGTGCCTTATTATTACCATTGGTGTACACAATTGATCAGAAGGCTAGGTTAGAGTCCGAGAGGAGATAACTTAGTAAAAGCTTCTAGGATTAACAACCATAACTCGAAATGTTGAGACGTAAGAGTTGTGCAGTCAAGTAGGAATATCCATCATACTTAATGCATCTTCTGACTAGTAATCTACTAGATCGAAAGATTGTGAATTCTAGATTTAAAAGATAGAATTAGTATTATTCGAGAGAAAGTACTGTTGGCCCAAAGGCCTTCCACTCTAGTTTTGATGATGATTAACTCATGTAGTTATGTGTACTAATAATCTTGTGATTTTAGTTTCAGATCATTAACCAAGATATTAGTTGGTGTTTAGCTTCAACAAGATGATTTGGAAGCTTGCACATGCTGATTCAAGAGCCCGCGCATCAAAGATATATATAGCACTTGCTTGGTGAATCACGGTTTAGACCGAGTCAACTTGGAGACGGCGCTCTACAAGAAGACTTAGGTATCCCTACTTTAGTTTGTGTTTAGATCTCAAATTGTAAAGATTAGAATAGTATGATAAGCTCAAGTTCACAACACACACGTTTCATGTTTTTGAATATTGGTTTTCAGTTTTTGGTTTAACCGATCTTGGTTTTCATGAATAGATAGATCAAAACTAGTTTACATGGTTTAATGTATATATGATTTGTTCTATATACATGCATGCTTTAATTCCTAAACAAACTTAGTTTGATAATCTACTTCATGAGTTTTATGTTTTGATATTTATAACAAAACATATTTTTGGACTTAATGACAAAAATCATGATATATACATGTTTCATGTATATTGGATTTCTATCCATATGCATCATGCCTTAATGTTGTTTAATATCATGTTTTTGTACTTGAAAGAGTTTTGGACAAAATGTATTTTCCATTCAAGAATCCAAGTTTTAGAAAATACAAGGTTTGGTTTTTGGTAAAAATGAAAAGACATAAAAATGGTTTTAATTGCTTGATATTTGAGTCAAATCTTTTATCACATGTTTGTATATCAATGCAAATTGTCAAAACTATTTTTGGGGATTTTTAGTAATTTATTAGAATTTATTGGATTATTTTTACCTCAGTTTTCTGACCTGTTTTTTGCCTGCCAGGCTGGGTCGGTCGACCGAAACGGTCGACCGCACCACGTAGCCGGTCGGCCGTCAGGGTCGACCGACGTGCACAAACCTGTGCACGTTTCTGGCACAGACAGCGGTCGACCGGGACGGTCGACCGGAGCAGAATAGTCTGCTCTCTGGATTATTCGGTCGACCGGGCGGTCGACCGCTAGTTGCCAACGGTCAAAAATTGACCGTTGGACGGTCGACCGGGCGGTCGACCGCAGGGTCATTTCTGGCAAAACTGCTGCCAAACGGCTATTTTCTGGATTAACCTATAAATACCTCATTTGCAAGAGTTTTTCTCTAAGATTTTTTGTGCGAATTTTTGCTGATTCTCTGGTGTTTTCAAAGCAATCAAAAGAAGTTTATGAGCTTGAATTGAACAATCCATTTGGTGTTTTCATTAGGGTTTGGAAAATCAAAGAAAGGGTTTTTGGGAAAGAATTTTGATTGAACTATTCTATCTTGATTTCTTGATTTTTCCCAAGGATTTTCTTTGTGATTTCTGATTTCCATTCCTTTGGTTTTCTCCACACTTGAGCAAAAATCTACTATCTATATCTATGGTTATTTGTGTGGAAGAAGAAGTTGTTTGTGGTTGTTGTTGTGACCACCAAGTTGTAACCCAATCTTTTCTTAGCTTTGTGCTTTGGGTTGTATCCCTCTAGTTGAGAGGTGATCCTTGTATTGGTTGGTGATTGGGAGTTTGTTGTATTGGTTTGAAAATTAGCCTCAAGGAGGAGGTTGTGATTGTTGGAGTTTGCCCCAAGGAGGAGGTTGTGTTGGTTGGCTTGGATTTGTGCCTCAGGGAGGAGGTTGTAAAGAGAGGAGTTGGGTACTCCTTGTAAAGGGTCCTAGGTGGACGAGCTAGTGGAAATCCTTCGTGTGTCGAAGGCGGGGATGTAGAGCTGGGTGCTCGAACCTCGATAACATATCTTTGTGTTTGCGCTTGATCCATTGGCTCTCTCTCTACTCTCTCTTTACTTTGTGCCTTGCATTTATTTACATTGCTCATTCATATTTGCTTGGCTTGGTTGTGTGCATCACTTATTGATAGCACTTGAGTGTAAATTGCAATTATTTTTAAATTCCGCATTTAGTTCATAGATTAGCATTGTCACCTATTCACCCCCCCTCTAGGTGACTTTTCAATTGGTATCAGAGCTAGTGCTCCTGATATTTAGGTTTAACCACCTAGGAGTTAAGATCTTGGTTTGCTAATCTTCACTTGCATTTTCATTTGCACTCATACTAGTTTGCACTCATGGCTAGCCCTCCTATGTTTGACCATTTTAGACTTGATACTTGGAAGGTGGACATGACTAGGCATTTAAAAACACTAGGTCATCTAGTTTATCAAGCCATTACCATAGAATCCCTCCCAAATAGTAGCAAGCATAAGAAGGCCAATGCATTAGCACTTAGAGCACTTAGAGCATCTCTAAATGAATTTCTTTTACCCATTTTTGATCACTATGATTCGGCTTTTGCAGTTTGGAGCATCTTGACGTCTCCCGAGCTTCCAAGGATAATTAACAAGATGAGGAGATCTAAAAGAGAAAAGTCCGAAGAGCAATGCCTCATGGTCCAAGGGAAGAACTCCCTTGAGGTACAATCGGATTCTCATATTGATGATAGCTCTAGTTCCTATTGCCATGGTTGTTTTGAAGTTCAAACTTTAAATATGGAACTTGCTCAAAAGCTTGAAAATTTGTTGGAAAAACATGATTTGTTGAAAGAGGATAATCTTGTGTTGAAAAATGAATTAAAGGATTTATGCTCTAACTTTGAATTGGTTTTGCAAGAGAAGGAAGAGATTACAAGTGAATGTGACTCACTTAAATCTCAACTTGAACTTGCTTTAAAGGAAAATGAATTTTTGAAAAACAAAAATGATTGTGATAATGTTGTAAAGCACAATGAGATTTTATCTTCAAAATTGGATTTTACTTTTAAAGAAAATCTTACTTTGAAAAATGATATTGATTCAATTACTAGAGAATTGGATTTGGTTTTGATTAAAATAAATCTTTGCAAAAAGAGATTGATGTTTGCCATGCTAATGTTGCTTCATGTTCTAGCACACCTATTGCATGCTCCACTTTATCTTCTAACATTGAAAATGATATACTTGTTTTGAAGAAAAGTGTTGATAATTTGGGCTCCACTTTGAGCCATTGTGCCATGAATCACACACGATTGGAAACCTTGGTTCGCAAGAAACAAGTTTCAACCTTGCATGCACACCCATCTAGGCATACACATGCTTTTCATGATCACCACCATCATATGTATGCTCACGTGTACACATGTACACATTGTGGTCGAAAAGGCCACCTTTCTAGATTTTGTTATGATCGCATTTATCATGAAAATTTAGCAACTAATTATGTTTGGGTGAGAAAAGATATTAACCCCCGTGGACCCAAAAGAAAATGGGTACCAAAAACCACCTCTTTGACTTTTGATGTAGGTGGGAGCTCTCGCATCACTTGAGGGCATTGGTGCCTTGAGGTGGATGCATTCTAAGCTAAAAGGAGAACTATTTGGATGCTTCACTCTCAAGGGATTTGGTGGGAGGACCACCGTGGTTTGGAGAACTAGAGATGCACCTTCATCGGTTTTGGTATCGATCTCTAACTCCCGTTTACATTTGCATACTTTTCATGTTCATCATTTTATAGCATGTCATGTTTCATTGTTCATTATGATTATGCCATGTAATTTAGATTAGTGATGTACATGTTTAGTTACTTGAGACACCCATGGACCTATCTTTGTGTTCTCACCTTGTTTTTAAACTACTATGTATGTCCTAGATCTAATGCATGTGCATGTACATAATGATCATATGTGTATTTATGATTTTTGTTTTGTTTTGATGTTCATAGTTTATTATGTTAAATGCCATGACTCTTAGATCATTGACATGCATGTATAGCTTTTGAGACCACCCATATTATATGGACCCGTATGTTGTGTTCTCACCATTTGTTTAGCTATTATGCACATCATAGCTCTAATAGCATGAGGATTTACATAATGATCATGTTTATGATTTTCATGTTGATTTATATCCCGTTTTATGCTTAATGATTTGATTACTTGTTTAGATGTTAGTTTTCATTAAGACTAGAATTTATACTTGTACATGTAGTGGGACACAAATAAATCTTTATATATGTTTGTGCTTGGATGCTTATTTGTACCCATTAGATGTGCTAGTATAGTCTAGTTTTGATGATTCATGCATTCTAACTTGTATTCCCTATTTTGGACATGTTTTATGATCATGTGTTTTCACTTCATGTATATGTTTATTTTGCCAAACTTTAAGATATACATGGATACCCCTTGAGTCATTTGCTTTTCATGCAAATCTTTATTATGGACTCAAATTGTGTTTAGGGATATGTATGTATACTTTTTGTGTTGTCAAAACATACATATGCCTTGAAGTTTAAATCGTTTTGATGATTTTCATATTTTTTAGGTGATTTTCAATTTGGTAATGAAAATCTAGTTTTTCATGTTTTCATGTTCTTAAGGAATTTCATATGAGCTTAATTGAATATTTGCATGTTGATATGTGTCACATTATACTTGTACACTCACTTTATTAGTTTACTCATGATTTATTTTCATGAGACTATGATATGGGCTTTATGGACTTTGAGTGTTTAGTGATCATGTGATTTACATGTGTTTCATAAAAAATAATTTTGTTTTATTCCTTACTTGAAGGATTTCGTACTAGTTAACAAGATTTCCCATTTAACTAGTTCGTATTCTTCTTATGGTAGAGATTTTCAACCGTACTCTATTTTCAAACCTATTTTTGAAAACCCCTACCTTCCAAGGGTGGTTGGATGGGAGATCATGTTCATGTATGCTTTATAATGAAAATCATTTTTAAACTTGCACATGATTGGGTGGTAGTTGATATGAGATATACACTTGATCTTATTGTTGTTTCAATTGGTATCATTGAATTCTTTCAATTGGTATCAATCTTGACATCCTTTTGTATACTCATATATGTTTTGTTTTATATATGTATGCTTACACTTCATATAGGGCCTGTTTGTTTCGTTGCAAAACGTCGCAAGTCGTAAGTCGTAAAATGAGAATGGAAAAATGAACTGTAGCAGAGAAAATATATAATTAGACCAACACGCAAGACAAATCTTTGCCGATGAATCAACATGAGGCACGCATTCACCATCACGGAGTTTAGTAAGTTTTTAGTAAGGTAGTAAGGTTATCTAGTCATGGTTTTTTTCCATCTTCAAATCTTCTACAAAGTTTTCATTTTTTTAGTTTTACTTCCAAGCAAATCTCCTTTTGATTTCTTTTCATTTTCCATCATGAACATATCCACCGATTCTTTTACTTCTTTTTCCATGTTTTATTCATTCTTTTAAGACAAAGAAGAATCTTCGTTTTCTTTCTTCACTACCAACCGTAACGCTTCCATCGCAAGCTCTCCCTGATAATCGAGTCGGTATAGCCCATGCTATAACGGAGATAGGAAAGGGTACATTAATCATTTTGAATACATTTGTGGAGTGATCAAAGCACTTGAGGTTGAATCTAAACCTTATCTCTTTTTATTGAATATATTTGTGTGCAAATTATACTCCACAATACAACACCTTCCCGTCTAAACAAATTTTGAAGGCGCCGTAAAATAAAAATTCTAATAATATGATACAATATTGTAATTCAGTTGAGCCTAAAAGTCCAAAAACATTATCCTTATTCTTAGGGTATATTTTTGGCATAAGAGTCCAAACATCATTGAATCATGCTTCACGTGAAGAAGTGGAACAAAGAAATCAATTTCTATTGCTCAGCCGCAAGGGACAAATGAGGGAACGGTCAACAGTCACGTTTCTTTTACATCTCACAAACGATTGAAAGAAAAATCACCTTTTTTTTCACTTCTCTCTTGTCTTTTAAAAAGTAGAATTGCAAACAGATTTAATGTCCAAACCCTATGCACTAAATTAAAACATAACTTTACAGTTATACTACTGCGAAGCGGTGATGATTATGCCACTTCCGAATTCGTATCCACTTCTAACATCCGAATCAGTTATACTTCTGATTGGAAACAGATCGGATATATCATATCCGTATTTGTTTTCAACTTTTGAATCGGATATATTTCCGACTCCTGATCGGAAAGGGATCAGACATAGCATTTATCATATTCGTATCCGCTTTCAACTTCTAAATTCAGATACGAATATGAATATTGTCAGATACGTAAAATTAATATTTGTATCCCTCAAAATTGGATATCAGATACAAATCGAATTTTAGCGAATCGAATACAGATACGAATCAAATATGTGAAAAATGGATATGTTTACGGACAGACTAAACGAATATGCTTATATCACAATCTGAGCTAAAAAAAAATATAAAATGCAATGTAATAATAAAGTACTATGATAAATTGAGAAGAGATTTACTTAATTAAATTAAATAATTAAGTCAACATTAAGTGAAAGGTGAAAGAATTTTATTGATTTTCATACTCCCCAATCATCATCATTCAGCAAAATAACCCATTCATAGATCTCAATTTCTATCCCTACTAGCACTCAGAATGATGTGCTGATGTGGGCGAGCAACATTAGGGTGGGAGTACGCTGTTAGCAGACCGTACGACATGGAAATGAACGCTGAAGGGACAGGGCAAGCAATTGGAACTGAATTTAGAAACTAAGTGACAGGGATCGCTCTAGTTATAATTTAGTAGTCTTTTTTTAATTGTTTTATTTTATTTAGTTTGTTTTTTAGTCTCATATATGATGGAAAAGTCTTCTTTGTAAGAGCCTATATAAGGTCAAGAGTTGTAGTTATTTGATAAGGTTATGATGAATTGAAATTAAATCCATTTTGTTTAGCATGATAATTTGTTATTCAACTTGCTTCGCATGATTTACTTGTAAGCTGTCTAAAAATCACTGGGACAAGCTATCAGACGCGAGCTCCATTTCAACGCGAAGGTCGCGTTTCGACTAAAACGCGGACCTCGCGTCTCAAGAAGCATGAAGACTTCAGACACGGGTCTGAGTAAACCCGCGTTGACGTCTGAGTAAACCCACGGGTCTGAGTAACTCCGCGTCCCATTCAAGCGCGACTCTGAACAACTTGGCGCTTCACTTCAGACGCGGGTTTGAGAAACCCTGCGTCTCACTTCAAATGCGAGTCTGAGCAACTCCGCGTTCTGAGATGCTCGCGTCTACAACAAGCAACGTGAGGTCCGCGTTCAGCACGAGACCAGCGTTTTTGTAATAACAGACTCTCAATACTGGGTCAATTAACTCCCCATGTAATGGGGAGTTAATCTCCATTATGGAGAGATTTTCGGGGACAATAATATCCCATGACTCCCTATAAATAACTTGAGTAGCTATGAAGAAGAGGGGACACTTTTTTGGAGCAGAGAGGTCTTTTGGAGAAAAGGAGTAATCAGTGGACTCTAAATACTTAGTGTGTTAAAACAGAGTTCCTTTCTGATTAGTCTTGAGAGCATCCTGAAGAGAAGCTTGACAGTCGGCCGGTCAATGGAGAACAAGAATCACTCTCCATTGCTACCCAAAGAACCCATCCTTAGACAAAGGGGAGACTGCGTCTTCTCCCCTCTTTTGAATTGGAATCGTTCCATTGTAACTTTTCAACCACTCAAAAAATCTTACGTCGATCGAGACTTTTCTGACGAGAAACAAAAGATGGCGACTCCGCTGGGGACTTCTTTCTCTACTGATGAGAATGCTGTGGCGCAAGCCGATGTCCGGCTCCTCAGAAAGATGGTAGAATCTCTCGATGTTGAATTCGACCAAGGAAGTTTGAGAAATTCCTTTCCTCAGGCTCTAACAGCCTCAGGCTCCACCAGTCCCAAGGCAATGCGACAATACCGCAAAGTTCTTCTGAGACTCACTCTCGAATCTTTTCAGAGATTACTCCTGAAGTGTCCCGCACGACTGCTCACAACGCAAAAGGTGCCTGTAACGCCCCGATCCGGAGGGTACGGAGACGTTACTGCGACGTATATACGAAGGTTGGAAATACCCTAACGTATATACGCTAAGCATCAATACAGGCAGGGGTCAGAGTACGGAAGCACAGTGGTAATATACAATCCAACAATAATAACACCAGTACACAGTTATCACAAGGCATGATATAATATCTGAAGAATATATGATCGCTAGGAAGCATAAAAGCAGGATGCACAATATGAAATACTGGAAAGTACTCACGAGTGGCAAGATGAAAATCTAGCGAGCCGATCAAAAAAAGGCGGGAGGGAAGAGGGTATGGACAGGCAACTGCTAATCCACGCTCCCGCTGCGCACTCTGATCAAGTACAGCAAGGTTATGATCCAGACTCCATGATCTGGACATGAGAATCCAGGGTTGTTAGCAACCCCAGCGAGTACAAAGAATGAAGCCAGATGGCGTGCATAACAGGCACACGTGTATATGATTAAGTGATGTGGTCCAGGCATGCAGGTACAGGAAATGACAAGTATTATAATGAAAATGACAGTAAATCCGAGATCAAGTAAATACATGTATATCAGTAAATCTGAATCGGAAAACATGCATGAAAAACGGTATGGAGAGTATAGGTACACATGATCATGCGACAAAATATGGCAACATGTGATAAATGCACTAAACACGCGATAAATATAAACATGGGCAAAACTAGTTATATAAGCTCAGATTATGGATTCATGGAGTGATACGTCAAGGGGATAATCCAAACAAGGAAACCCTTATCTATATACCACATATCCGGTGTCACCATCATCTGAGTTCATACAACTTGAGTTGCCCTCAGGGTAACAGAACTAAGGTGTGTCAGTAATAATCCTTGTGCCACATATATCATGTCATAATGCATGGTGTCAACTCAGAACATAATACTGTAACTGGAGAATATAAAAGTATAGCTTTTTAATTAATCCAGTAATAATAGTCAGTACCATCTGATATTTTAATCGCCTCCCTACCAGTGTCTCACATCACTGATAGTCCATACTAGAGTTCGCACTCTGTAGAACTTACCCGAGTCTGATATGTGAGTACCAGAACCCGAACAAAGGAGAGACCAAATATCACACGTTCCTAACATTACTACTGTTTGGTTGTTTTATGTTATTCATCCGATTCATATGCTTTTGTATGTGCTAACCGGCACACATACATCCACTTATGAATAAGACGAGTTATTATTTGGAAACTGATAAATCTGATGGCTCATATTTATAGTGGGTCCCATCTCAGCTAGGGACTATGCTCAGGAGTACAGGCTACTGCTTCCGGAGACTTATCATTACGCGCCCCACACGACACTTCAGATTCAGGCTACTGCTTCCGGGGACTTATCATTACGCGCCCCACACGACACTTCATATACCATTATAAATATGACATCAACCGTGTCCATCAGTTTCTCCCACCCAGTGAAAGTTGAGTATTTTATTATATATGTTGCCCAAAGATAATGTCCACAAGTGCATACAGTATAATCATGATTATCCAACTACAGGAGTTAACAGGAGTATAATATCAGGAGTATAATATCAGGAGTCACCCTTTTTCAGGGGTTCAGGAGTACAGGAGCTCAGGAGATACAGGAGTACAGGAGATACAGGAGTGCCAGATGTCTGGTCACATAATAATCATGAATATGCCAGGTAATACAGGTGCCAGGTGTCATGTATATCATGACAAGTATCGGTGTTATATATCAGGTGGCAAGTATAGCATGTCATATATCAGATGGCAAACATAGTATGTCAAATACCGGTGTAATACATCCTGTGGCAAGCATAGCATGTCAAATAACGGTGTCATATATCATGTGGCAAGCATAGCATGGCAAGTACTGGTCTCAAGTATCATATGACAAATATAGCATGGCAGGTACCAATATCCGGTGTCATATGTCAAATATAACATGGCAAGTACTGGTCTCAAGTATCATATGACAAATATAGCATGGCAGGTACCAATATCCGGTGTCATATGTCAAATATAACATGGCAAGTACTGGTCTCAAGTATCATATGACAAATATAGCATGGCAGGTACCAACATCCGGTGTCATATGTCAAATATAACATGGCAAGTACTGGTCTCAAGTATCATATATCAAATATAGCATGGCTAGTACCGGTGTCATATATCATGGGTCAAATATAGCAAGGCAAA
Source organism: Agave tequilana (assembly GCA_038442645.1). Lineage (NCBI taxonomy): Eukaryota > Viridiplantae > Streptophyta > Magnoliopsida > Asparagales > Asparagaceae > Agave > Agave tequilana. Next base: position 130,340 of record JAVJIF010031224.1, on the reverse strand, counting down.
TACCGGTGTCAGGCACCATATGTCAAATGTAGCATGATGAGTACTAGTGTCATATATCGGGGTCAGGTATAGCATGGCAAGTATAGGTATCGGGTATCACCTATCACATATAGCATGGTAAGTACTAGATTCATATATCGTGTATCAACTATAACATGGCAGGTACTAGTGGTCCGGTATCATGTACAAATATAGCATGGCAAACATCGGTGTAACATGTCAGTGTCGGTGATACACATATCATCTCCCACATCATGTATAAAAGCAGGATAACATTTGTTAGACATGGAACATGGAATATCATAATGATAAAATAGATGCATGTTAAAAAGAACTGTACTCGCCTGAAACCGGGTAAAATACCGGTTAAAATCTGGGAAATCAGCGAATCGTTCGAGTAATCCTTTAGCCCACAATATATATAAAATATTTAATTATAAATATTTATAAAAATTATTAGAGAGGGAATGAGAGAGGAGAGAGAGAGGAGAGAGAAATTTGTAGGAAAAAGGGAGGGAAAATGAGGTGTATTTGGAATAAAATAGGGATTTAAAGGAGAGGGGTAGGGGTTGTAAATAGAGGGAAGTAGTTTGAGGGAAGTGATGGGGGTATTTTTGGAATGAGAGGAATCTTTTTATTTTTAGAGAATGAAAGAGAGAGAGAGTTGAAAGAAAGAAAGAAAGAAAAAGAAAGAAAGAAAGAAAAGAAAAAGAGAAGGAGGGAGGGGTGGCCGGCTGGCCAGGCGGCGGCGGCGGCGGCGCCGGGGAGGCCGCGCGCGCACAGGTGGTGGGGAGAGGGAGGAGATTGGGTTAGTTGTTGTTGTTGTTGTTGTTTTGATGGAGGTGATGGGTGGTGGTGGTTGTGGTGGTGGTGGTGGTGCTGGGATGATAGAGGAGGTGGAGGAGGTGGTGATTGAGTAGTTAGAGGGGAGAATTTGGTGGTGGTAAGGTTGAATCTTGGAGAAGATGAAGTTGGGTTGTGATGGTTTTGAGTTGAAATTGAAGAGGAGGAGAAGGAATTTGGGGTTGATGGAAGTGGAGGAGGTTGGTGGGTGATGGGGGGTGCGACGGCGGCGGCTTGGGCGGCGTCTTGGGCGGCGGTGGTGAAGGTGGAGGCGGCGGTGGTGTGGGTGCGTGAGTGGGAGTTTTGTTTTGGGTTGAAGATGAAGATAAATGAATTAGAAAGGGGGTGTTTTAAGGGGAGAAGAAAAATGAAAAAATTAAATTGAAATGATGAAATGGATTGGATTTGAGATGATGAAGGGAGATGGAGTGGGGGAAAAGAGTTGCTCAGCCCTTGATGGCTTGCTCCCGCTGCTGCCTTTGCTGCGTTGCGTGGGAGGAAGGGGTTGAGTGGAGGAGAAGAAAAGAAAAGAAGGAAAAGAAAGAAAATGAAAAGAAATTAGATAAATTAAAAGAAATGATTAAAAATAGTTAAAAATTTATAAATAAATATTTTAGTAAATAATAAAATTGATATAATATTCTGGAAGTAATAAGTAGAGGGTTTGAGAGGTAAAAGCAAGAAAAGAAATAACGGCAAATTTTATTATTATTTTAATAAGGCGAAAATTTGACTGTTTCAGAATCTTTCCGAAAAATTCTCAAAATAGAAAATATTATTCTAAGATGTTTAGTGAAATTGGAATCGAAAAATATGGTGTGGTTTTCAAAATAAAAATCCTGAAATCTTCCAGCGATACCGGTCGACACCAGGATCGGTCAAATTTTGATAAAATTTGAAAAATCTCAAAAAAATGTTTTTAGCTAGAAAATGATATTCTAAGATATACTGTGAAAGCCGTTTTTGAAAATTCAATCCCATTTGAAAATTAAAAATCTGGGAATCAGTCAGCGATGCCGACCGACACCGGTTTTGGAGATTTTGCAGAAAAATTTCAGAAAATTCCAGAAAATCATGAAAAATCTAAAATATTAGAAAACAGTCTCTGAAACTAAAAACGGTCCAATCATACTACTAGAAAGTCAAATCGGGCTATTGGTTGGTATCGGTTCCCCAGTCCGGGTCAGGGCTTACAATAGATCTGAGAATCCAGATCTGATACTTAACAATATGAGAAATCACAACTTAAAAACTAATATTAGAAGAAAATTACAATAACATGATCGAAAAAGTTGGGACACGTATCTGGGTACGTATCCCGGGAATGGGGTGCTACAATCTACCCACCTAACAAAAATTTCGTCCTCGAATTTTCTATAAGGAGGGAGATAATCACAGAAGGAATAGGAATGAGGATTTATACCAATCAAGATATGAGTAACTGGGGATAATTCCCACAAATTGGCTGAATGATAAACCCAAGACTGAGACATCTCTGCACTACTGCCATATATATATCCACTGACGGTGACATAATAATACTGACCTGACGTCTGCTCTTTTTGGCTGCGAAGCAAAGCTGATAGAATCCCTAGAAATCCATAGTGCTGAAATCCATAATATAAAATCTCTGGAAATCCACAGAAATCCATAATATAATATAAAGTCCCGCATGGCATGAAGCTGTCCCTGACAAAGAATCTGTAGTAGAATTACTGATACTGCATACACACTCTTTCTCTAGAATACCGAAGATAAAGAAAACCCGGATAATACTGAGCATGAATCAAGAAGACCAATAATTAAGAATTCCTGAATACTGGGCATTACAATCTCTGAAAGGCATAACTGAGAATATAGAATAACCATAAGGAATTCTGAATACTGACTTCTGAATGACAGCCCGACTGCACATGAAACATTAAAGAATACCCAATCTCTGCAAGGTTGGCCGAATGGATCGTTCATACGGATCACATCAATAGCTCAGATTCAGCAAAAAATCCTGTACATCGGATCCATGAAAACATACAAGGCAGAAGAAGTCCGAGGAACAGCTAGAGTGCTAAGCACTGAGGGGACTAGCCACGAACGGAACCAAGCCTAGGTAAGGCCATCGTGTAACACATCTCAGGTGTTAAGCATTAGGGTGCAGCGGAGCTAACGCTCTGCGAGGGTCGCACATGGCGGAGCTCAAGCAGCGAAGCCAGCGCGTAACACAACGCTAAATGCTAAGCACCAGGGTGCAGCGAAGCCCACACCTGGTTAGGTCCACGGTGACTAGAACACAACCCTCGCTTGGCGAGGCTAGCAGGGTCCGTAGTCCATCAAATCCATAAAAACTGCTAGAAGCTGGTGGCTCTGAGAACACGATCAAGAATCGCAATAATCGAAACGAGTCCCGAATGCTGTCTCCATAACTCTGTCTGGTAGAAGCCCTAAATCTGAAATACTGTTTCATACCGATGTTCCTCATGTAATGATTGTATGTTCCTCATGTAATGATACGGTCTGTCTGATTATATAAGTGATGACTATCCCACTTGCTGTGCTTATTTCCCGTGATATATCCATAAGTACAAGAATAGAATGCAAGGCCGAAGAACCATCCATATAAGATCAGGTGATGCACCAGAGTTAAGAATACCAGAACATAATGATAGCGAATCACATCTGTCTTGCCGCTACCCTACCAGTTTATCCATATCTTGAGTTGGTATAAGGATGAAAGGAACTGGAAATGGAAAAGGATGGAAGAGATTTCAAGAATCAAGAAAGGACGATCAAGAGGGAATGGATAACTTTGTACTTGCAGTTGGATTGTATAACCACGACTCATGCATTGTACCGAGAATGTGAGAGCCTAGGCTCTGATACCACCCTGTAACGCCCCGATCCGGAGGGTACGGAGACGTTACTGCGACGTATATACGAAGGTTGGAAATACCCTAACGTATATTGTAACACCCTAATCCCCGGTGTACGTATCACCGTATCTGTACGCGATACGACGCACAAATTTGATTTGACCTCTGTAGTATTCTGATTGACCTGATTTCAGTTTCAAAAATCATTTCCTAATATTCTAGATTTTTCAGGATTTTCTGGAATTTTTCTGGATTATTTTGGAACATCTCCGTAGTCGGTGTCGACCGATACCGATAATCGGCCTTCCGATTTTTATTTCACAAACAGAGTAGAATTTTGAGAATCGGCTTTCACCATACATCTTAGAATCACATGAGCTACGTTTGGACATTTTTGGGGATTTTTCAGAATTTATCGAAAATCGGGCCAAACCGATGTCGCCCGTATCGGCGAGACACTCCGGAATTTTTAATTGGTAAACTGGATTGAGTTTCGATAAACCGTCTTCATCTTAAGACTCCAGATAATATTCTCTATTTTTTGTAATTTTTGGGTACCGTTCGGAATTAGTCGAATTTCGAGCCAATAAATTAATAATAAAATATTGATTTTAATCTTCTTTTCTTTTCTTTCCTTTTCTTTCTTCTCCCTTCTTCCACTGTCTTCCAGCACACGCCACCGCCTTAACCCACCGACCTAATCACCCATTAAATCCTCTATCTTTCTCTTTCTCTCTCTCTCTCACATAATCACACAATCTCTCTCTCTCTCCCCAATTTCTCTCTTCTTCTCTCTCTCTTCTCTCCCCTCTTTCCCCTATTCTCTCTCACTCTCTCTGTGCTGTGCAGCTTCACCACAAGAGGGGGGGGCCTGACCGCCGCTAGCGGCCAGGCCCGGCTGCCGGCCACCGGCCGCCGCCGGCGGCGGCCACACCCCCAGTCGCGGCCGGAGCCGCCGCTCCCTTCTTCTCTTTCCTCAGTTTTCTCTTCTTTTTCTCCTTCTTCTCCTTCTCCTCCTTCTTCTTTTGCTGTAACCCAAACTCTCTCTCTCCCTAGCTCTACCTCTCTCTCCCGCTCTCTCGGGCAGCCGCCGGCGGTCGGGGCCGCCGCCGGCGGGCTGTTCTCGCCGCCGGCCAGCTAGGCTGGCCGGCTGGCCGGTGAGGGCGGCAGCAGCAAGATGCTGCTGCTGCTCCTCTTTCCTTTTATGGTTTTGGGTCTAACCCAAACCCATTAACCCTCTATTGGACCCAATAAGCCCGAAACCCGACCCGTTAGCCCGTTACCCATTTAACTTAAGTTAAACGGGTTTGGGTATTGGATCTAAACCCGACCCGTTATGAGCCAAACCCGCATCCAAACCCATTTCAGGTAATTTTACAGAAACCCCGGTACATTTCAGTATTTACATTTAAATATTTTTTATTACATATTTAACCCCAGTTTATTCCTTTTAGTATTCGGGCGATATCTGGAGCATCCGGACTCCGATTCGGGCGATTCTGGATCCGTTGCGATCGTGGGAACGAGAGCTACAGTCCTGTAACCATTTTGTGAGTGTTTTCTTTTAATAAATTTATTTATTCATGTTTACTAAATTGGAGTGGTTGCTTTATTGAAATAAAACATGATTACCGGTAAATCCCTATGGTTAAGATTATTAAATTGTAAGCCATATGAAGACACTGTAATAAAAACTGTACTTAGCAATTACCTGACTAATCTCTCTTATGTCATGTTTATGTACCACTGATAATTGTCCCACTATATTACCATATGCCTAGACACTATGATGTCATGTATCGTATCGCTGGGACACTACCCTGTTACTGAACCTGCATGCTAGACATCATTACTGTCATGCACTAGGACATGGTATCACACGAGACACGGACTACTATTATAACATGTGTTAGTGCTACGCATATAGGTTACATGGATGAGGGCTATACCACTAGGATACGGATATCATTATACGGATACGGTAGGTCACCATATATGAGTCACTGACCATTGATACTACATGTACATGTTGCATTGATACTATGAAACGTCACTTTAGTATCTCATATTCATCTTCCACTGATATATACATGTACCACTCACGGATACTTGTTACACCGACCGCACTGTTACAGATGCTTACCACACGAGTGTACATGCTTGTATTCTTTCTATCTTCTTGTCATATGACTCACTGTGCATGTACACCGATTATTGTGCCATGTTACCGTATTCATGTTATATGATTGTTTCCTGTTATTGATACGGATTTCCCGTTACTGGACATGAGAGCTGTAGATATGCGATATGTGGGAATCCCACATCTATTGTTCCCGTTTCTCGATATATTGTTCATGATATCTTGTTCATGTTATATTGTTCCTGATTCTCGTTATATTGTTCTACGCTATCAACAGAGCTCAGGTCCAGTTATCGTGTTAACCGTACCATGTACTGTTATTTGTTCTTGTTACATTGGATACTGAACATATCAGATCATAATGATAACTGGGGTATGGGGGAGACTTGATGGTTGATTAGATCTTATCGGGTGATGTACTGGATCCATATTGTTTTCCCACTGCAGGGGACGGTAGGAGGGCTGCCTACCAATTGCTCCATGAGCTCTTGTTACTTGATTCATGCTCCCCTCTTAGCGGAGGGCCCTGGTCCTGGCAGCCAGGGGCTTGTTTAAGGCCGTGATCCCGGGTATGCACGGGATACATCCACCCGATAAGAACTCCTCGACCATTGGTTTCCAATTAACATAATAAAACAGTATACACAATAGTGGACGTCGGGAACACTTGTTATTTAGTTACTCTCTCGTTTGGATAATGGTACCCGTAGGCCATGTCCGGATGGGTTCGACTGGAGTGCGGGCTCCAGTATGAACTGCCAGTGGTATGGGACACTGGAAGAGAGTGATTAAAATATCAGGTGGTACTGATCGCTACTATTGTATAAATGACATGACTTTGACATGACCTGCCTGCTACATGTTTAGTTGTACTTGTTACTGTTCCTGATCATTTATCTGCTATCATATGACATGTATACATTGCTATTGTTCCTGTTTCCTGTTACACTTTCTTTAGAGCCCTACTACTCATGCACATGTATACTTTGTTACATTACCTGGTATATGTTACACTGTATGTAGTGGCATACTATGCATGTTCTGCATTGCATATATTTTATTGTTATAGATATGACCTGATGATAACCAGCTAGGTAGAGATGGTATTAAAAGTCGACCTGTTTATTTATTTGCACTGCTTTTATGTTTCTCTATTTCTACTGTTTATATATCCTTATTATATGGCATCACTAGTCCAACCTCATGTACTATATATTATTATCGTGCTTGTATTACTATTGTATATATTACTGCCTCCTTCATTTTTACCACTCACTAGGTCGCTTTCTGACGACCCTGGGTTTGCATGCCCAGATTTGGAGATCCGCGTACCATAGTATCCGAGAGTACCTTGGAGCCACATCGGAGCTTCCCCATCGGGACTATTTCTAGGTATCTTGGTGCTTTAATTTCTTTTATCTTATTTGTCTCCATTTTTCATATCTGTTATGATCGCTGACCTCTTTCTGCAGGTATTCTTGTACTTCTTTCATGCTGGACCTCATGTCTATATGGAGGTTATGTACTGTACTGAGGCTTAACGTACGCGTGAGCGTGTTTTCACCTCACGTATGTACGTCGCCATAACGTCTCCGTATCCTGGGGATCGGGGCGTTACATATATACGCTAAGCATCAATACAGGCAGGGGTCAGCGTACGGAAGCACAGTGGTAATATACAATCCAACAATAATAACACCAGTACACAGTTATCACAAGGCATGATATAATATCTGAAGAATATATGATCGCTAGGAAGCATAAAAGCAGGATGCACAATATGAAATACTGGAAAGTACTCACGAGTGGCAAGATGAAAATCTAGCGAGCCGATCAAAAAAAGGCGGGAGGGAAGAGGGTCTGGACAGGCAACTGCTAATCCACGCTCCCGCTGCGCACTCTGATCAAGTACAGCAAGGCTATGGTCCAGACTCCATGATCTGGACATGAGAATCCAGGGTTGTTAGCAACCCAAGCGAGTACAAAGAATGAAGCCAGATGGCGTGCATAACAGGCACACGTGTAAATGATCAAGTGATGTGGTCCAGGCATGCAGGTACAGGAAATGACAAGTATTATAATGAAAATGACAGTAAATCCGAGATCAAGTAAATACATGTATATCAGTAAATCTGAATCGGAAAACATGCATGAAAAACGGTATGGAGAGTATAGGTACACATGATCATGCGACAAAATATGGCAACATGTGATAAATGCACTAAACACGCGATAAATATAAACATGGGCAAAACTAGTTATATAAGCTCAGATTATGGATTCATGGAGTGATACGTCAAGGGGATAATCTAAACAAGGAACCCTTATCTATATACCACATATCCGGTGTCACCATCATCTGAGTTCATACAACTTGAGTTGCCCTCAGGGTAACAGAACTAAGGTGTGTCAGTAATAATCCTTGTGCCACATATATCATGTCATAATGCATGTGTCAACTCAGAACATAATACTGTAACTGGAGAATATAAAGTATAGCTTTTAATTAATCCAGTAATATAGTCAGTCATACCATCTGATATTTTAATCGCCTCCCTACCAGTGTCTCACATCACTGATAGTCCATACTAGAGTTCGCACTCTGTAGAACTTACCGAGTCTGATATGTGAGTACCAGAACCCGAACAAAGGAGACCAAATATCACACGTTCCTAACATTACTACTTTTTGGTTGTTTTATGTTATTCATCCGATTCATATGCTTTTGTATGTGCTAACCGCACACATACATCCACTTATGAATAAGACGAGTTATTATTTGGAAACTGATAAATCTGATGGCTCATATTTATAGTGGTCCCATCTCAGCTAGGGACTATGCTCAGGAGTACAGGCTACTGCTTCTTCCGGGGACTTATCATTACGCGCCCCACACGACACTTCAGATTCAGGCTACTGCTTCCGGGGACTTATCATTACGCGCCCCACACGACACTTCAGATACCATTATAAATATGACATCAACCGTGTCCATCAGTTTCCCCCACCCAGTGAAAGTTGAGTATTTTATTATATATATTGCCCAAAGATAATGTCCACAGTGCATACAGTATAATCATGATTATCCAACTACAGGAGTTAACAGGAGTATAATATCAGGAGTATAATATCAGGAGTCACCTTTTTCAGGGGTTCAGGAGTACAGGAGCTCAGGAGATACAGGAGTACAGGAGATACAGGAGTGCCAGATGTCTGGTCACATAATAATCATGAATATGCCAGGTAATACAGGTGCCAGGTGTCATGTATATCATGACAAGTATCGGTTTATATATCAGGTGGCAAGTATAGCATGTCATATATCAGATGGCAAACATAGAATGTCAAATACCGTGTAATACATCCTGTGGCAAGCATAGCATGTCAAATAACGGTGTCATATATGTGGCAAGCATAGCATGGCAAGTACTGGTCTCAAGTATCATATGACAAATATAGCATGGCAGGTACCAATATCCGGTGTCATATGTCAAATATAACATGGCAAGTACTGGTCTCAAGTATCATATGACAAATATAGCATGGCAGGTACCAATATCCGGTGTCATATGTCAAATATAACATGGCAAGTACTGGTCTCAAGTATCATATATCAAATATAGTATGGCTAGTACCGGTGTCATATATCATGGGTCAAATATAGCAAGGCAAATACCGGTGTCAGGCACCATATGTCAAATGTAGCATGATGAGTACTAGTGTCATATCGGGGTCAGGTTAGCATGGCAAGTACAGGTATCGGTATCACCTATCACATATAGCATGGTAAGTACTAGAGTCATATATCGTGTATCAACTATAACATGGCAGGTACTAGTGGTCGGTATCATGTACAAATATAGCATGGCAAACATCGGTGTAACATGTCAGTGTCGGTGATACACATATCATCTCCCACATCATGTATAAAGCAGGATAACATTTGTAGACATGGAACATGGAATATCATAATGATAAAATAGATGCATGTTAAAAGAACTGTACTCGCCTGAAACCGGGTAAAATACCGTTAAAATCTGGAAAATCAGCGAATCGTTCGAGTAATCCTTTAGCCCACAATGTATATAAAATATTTAATTATAAATATTTATAAAAATTATTAGAGAGGGAATGAGAGAGGAGAGAGAGAGGAGAGAGAAATTTGTAGGAAAAAGGGAGGGAAAATGAGGTGTATTTGGAATAAAATAGGGATTTAAGGAGAGGGGTAGGGGTTGTAAATAGAGGGAAGTAGTTTGAGGGAAGTGATGGGGGTATTTTTGGAATGAGAGGAATCTTTTTATTTTTAAGAGAATGAAAGAGAGAGAGAGAGTTGAAAGAAAGAAAGAAAGAAAAAGAAAGAAAGAAAAAGAAAAAGAAAAGAGAAGGAGGGAGGGGGTGGCCGGCCGCCGGCGGTGGCCGGCCGGCCAGGCAGCGGCGGCGGCGGCGCCGGGGAGGCCGCGCGCGGCACAGGTGGTGGGGAGAGGGAGGAGATTGGGTTAGTTATTGTTGTTGTTGTTTTGATGGAGGTGTGGGTGGTGTGGTTGTGGTGGTGGTGGTGGTGGTGGTGTTGGGATGATAGAGGAGGTGGAGGAGGTGGTGATGGAGTAGTTAGAGGGGAGAATTTGGTGGTGGTAAGGTTGAATCTTGGAGAAGATGAAGTTGGGTTGTGATGGTTTTGAGTTGAAATTGAAGAGGAGGAGAAGGAATTTGGGTTGATGGAAGTGGAGGAGGTTGGTGGGGTGATGGGGGGTGCGACGGCGGCGGCTTGGGCGGCGTTTGGGCGGCGGTGGTGAAGGTGGAGGCGGCGATGGTGTGGGTGCGTGAGTGGGAGTTTTGTTTTGGGTTGAAGATGAGATAAATGAATTAGAAGGGGGTGTTTTAAGGGGAGAAGAAAATGAAAAAATTAAATTGAAATGATGAAATGGATTGGATTTGAGATGATGAAGGGAGATGGAGTGGGGGAAAAGAGTTGCTCAGCCCTTGATGGCCTGCTCCCGCTGCTGCCTCTGCTGCGTTTCGGGGAGGAAGGGGTTGAGTGGAGGAGAAGAAAAGAAAAGAAGGAAAGAAAGAAAATGAAAGAATTAGATAAATTAAAAGAAATGATTAAAAATAGTTAAAAATTTATAAATAAATATTTTAGTAAATAATAAAATTGATATAATATTCTGGAAGTAATAAGTAGAGGGTTTGAGAGGTAAATGCAAGAAAAAGAAATAACGGCAAATTTTTTATTATTTTAATAAGCGAAAATTCGACTGTTTCAGAATCTTTCCGAAAAATTCTCAAAAATAGAAAATATTATTCTAAGATGTTTAGTGAAATCGGAATCGAAAAATATGGTGTGGTTTTCAAAATAAAAAATCCTGAAATCTTCCAGCGATCCGGTCGACACCAGGATCGGTCAAATTTTGATAAATTTGAAAAATCTCAAAAAATGTTTTTAGCTAGAAAATGATATTCTAAGATATACTGGTGAAGTCGTTTTTGAAAATTCAATCCCATTTGAAAATTAAAAATCTGGGAATCAGTCAGCGATGCCGATCGACACCGGTTTTGGAGATTTTACAGAAAATTTCAGAAAATTCCAGAAAATCATGAAAAATCTAAAATATTAGAAAACAGTCTCTGAAACTAAAAACGGTCCAATCGGACTACCAGAAAGTCAAATCGGGCTATTGGTTGTGTATCGGTTCCCCAGTCCGGGTTAGGGCTTACAATAGATCTGAGAATCCAGATCTGATACTTAACATATGAGAAATCACAACTTAAAAACTAATATTAGAAGAAAATTACAATAACATGATCGAAAAAGTTGGGACAAATCTGGGTACTTATCCCGGGAATGGGGTGCTACAGTGCCACTTCTGAAGAAGTTCTGAAAATCTCTCGTGCTGCCCATGTTGTCCGCGTCAATGTCTCTCAAGAGACCATCAAGAGAAAAGCGGCGTCACATGATCAAAGTGACAATGAAGATCAATTTCGCCGTCCTCTTCCTCTTCAAACTCTCAGCATTCCAAGTGCCGGGGTTCCCAATACCTAAACGGCTTAACCGGAATGCTGAACGTTGACGAAGGCACCGTGCACATCAACAACAGATTGAAGATTCTGGAGGCAATCTGTTCTGTATATTCAGAACGCGAGGTTCATACCCGCATTTTTTAAGCGGCGCGAGGACCGTGTTTCTATTCCAGAACGCGAGTCCCGCATTTCTCAACAATGCGAGGTCCGCGCCAAATGTGTGAGACCCGCGTTTTATCGGCTCTAGAACGTGAGGCCTGCGTTCTGTCTGTCTCAGGATGCGAGGCCCGCGTTTCTGACTCTAAACCATGTTTAAACAAAACGCGATAACTGCGTTTCAACTTAACGCGAGGTCGAGACCCACGTTCCCGCATTGCGTGTCTTCAAGACATAAAATGCTAAAAAGCCCTCACCCCCGGGTTCGAGGCCAGTTTCTCAGACGCTCCCTCAACGGACCTGAGGGACTACCTGACAAGGAAGAGGAGCATCCATCAAATCACCCCTCGATGTCACTATACGAGCAGCTAATCTCAGCAGTGCTCTCTGATTGCCATTGCGACTTTTAGGTAACTAAACCTTCGGTTTTCAGCCAGTTGTCAGCGGCTTCAGATTCAGCCAAAAGAAGACGATCCCGGAAGAAGAAATCATTCTCCGATGTTGAGTACTCAGAAATGACTGCAAACATGGTGGGGGCTGAGTTCCACACCAAGCAAGTCCAAAGGGAAGCAACCGACCGTTAGCTCAGAAGAGTCAGATGCTATCGGTCTCCAGTTTTGAAGGATGTTCTTATCAAACCTGAAGGGGTCTACCGACACACTCGGACCGTACGGGAGCATCGCCCCTGTCGACTATAATCTGTTGGCAGGGGGATTGAGGTGAATGATGAACACTTGTAACCCCTTGCTTCCCGGTGTACGTATCACCGTATTGGTACGCGATACGACGTACAAAATTGATTTGATATCCGAGGTAGTCCGATTGAGCCTATTTCAGTTTTTAAAATTATTTTCTAATATTTGAGATTTTTAGGATTTTCTGGAATTTTTCTGAATTATTCTGGACAATCTCCGTAGTCGGTGTCGACCAATACCGATAACCGGCTTTACGATTTTTATTTCACAAATGGAGTTATATTTTGAGAATCCGCTTTCACCATGCATCTTAGAATCGTGTTATCTACGTTCGGGTATTTTTTGGGGATTTTTTGGAATTTATCGAAAATCCGGCCAAACCGGTGTCGCCCGGTATTGGGGCAGCTTCCGAAATTTTTAATTTGCAAACGGATAGAATTTCTTCAAACCGTTTTCATATTACGTCTCAGAATAATATTCTCTAATTTTTGTAATTTTTGGGCCCGTTCGGAGCTTGGTCGAATATTGGGCAAATATAATAATTTTAAAATATTAATTTTATTTATCCTTTCTTTTTCTCTTCTTTTCCCTTCTCTTCTCCAAGTCTATGGATAAAGTCCCCACCGCCTTTGACCGTCTCCACCGCCTTCTCTCTCTCTTCTACAAATCTCCCTATCCCTCTCTCCCTCTCTAATTCACACATCCTCCCTCTCTCTCCTCACTCTCTCTCTCCCCCCCTCTCTTTCTCTTTCTCTCCCCCACATACATGTTTGAAGGGGTTGTCTGACATTTATCCTTTATCTGTTTTGGGTTTTTCCAATGTTTTGGGGTTTTCCAATTCCAAATTGGATAGTTGCAGTTAAAGGCAATGGTGAGAGAGAGGTTGTGATATTATCTGGCCATCTCTAAATTCATATGGGATCTTGCTTGATCTCTGTTTCCTTCTTTTGGGCTCCTCCTGCCGCCGGCCAGCTGGGCTGGCCGGCTGGCTAATGGAGGCGGCAGCAACAAGTTGCTGCTGCTGCCCTTTGTCTTGTTTGGGTTTGGGTAAAACCCAAACCCAAACCCATTAACCAATAGGGTAATGGAAAACCCAATAACCCATTTGGTTTTATTGAAACCCAAAAACCCACTTCTTGCTACCCTATAACCCGTTTACCCATGACCCTTAATTTAAGTTAAACGAGTTGGGTTGTGGATCTGGACCCGACCCGTTATGAGCCAAACCCGCATCCGAAACCCAATAAAGGTATATTTGCAGAAAACCACATGTACATTTTAGTATTTGCATTTAATATTTTATTTACATATTTATCCCATTTTGATTAGGTTTTAGCGTTCGGGCGATATCGGGAGTATCCGGACTCCGATTTGGACGATTCTGGATCCGTTGCGATCGTGGGAACGAGAGCTACCTTCCCGTGACTAGTTAGTGAGTGTTTTTCTTTATAATTATATTTATCATGTTTATTGACATTGCTTGATATATCGTGATATGGATAAAATACGGGAACTATTATTATTAACTGGTAATGCTTGGACATGCATTGTAATAGGGATAACCTAGCATATGATTAGGTATTTCTTGATTTAGAAGAAAGATACTGGCAGAGACAACCCGGACACAGTCATCATACCTTCACATCCGCTGACACCCGGGCCACCATGTCACCATATTCTTGTACACCACTATGATATGGCTTGTATCACAGTCACATTGCATGTATACTGATCCACAGCAACGCTATGACACTACACTGTCACGAGTCATGCATGCTAGACACCGTAGGATCAGGGTACTACCTGATACACGGACTACCGTTCTTACGCAGATATGTTATACGGATCATGGCTACACAATTACGTTCCACTTGTACACGGATACTTACTACATGTCATAGTATTGTTAGTGTTATCAGTATTACACGGATACTGTAGGTTACTGTACATGAGATTAGACACTGATCACTGTTATTACATGTACATGTTGCACCCGATATTATACATGCACCACTTCGCGGATACTCGTTGCACAGGCAGCACTGCTACATAGGCTCACCGCACAGGTGTACATGCCTATGTTGCTTCTATCTTCTTGTCATATGGATTATCGTGCATATTACATGTATTATTGTTCCATGTTATCGTATTCATGTTATATGATTGTTTCTTGTTACTGATATGGATATACCAGTTACTGGACATGAGAACTGTTGATATGCTATATGTGGACTTCCACATCTATTGCTCCCGTTTCCCGTTATATTGTTCCTGTTATATTGTTCCCGTTTATCGTATATTGTTCAAGTTATCTTGTTCATGTTATATTGTTCCTGATTCCCGTGATATTGTTCTACGCTATCAACAGAGCTCAGGTCCAGTTATCATGTTACCCGTATCATGTACAGTAGTTATTCTTGTTTATTGTATACTTGATATAATAGATCATAAAGCTAACTTGGGTATGGGGGAGACTTGACGGTTGATTAGATCTTATCGGGTGATGTACTGGTCCATATTTTTTTCCCACTGCAGGGGACGGTAGTGCTACCTACCAATTGCTCCATGAGCTCTTTTACTTGATTCATGCTCCCCTCTTAGCGGAGGGCCCTGGTCTTAGCAGCCAGGGGCTTGTTTAAGGCCGTGATCCCGGGTATGCACGGGATACACCTACCCGATAAGAACTCTCGACCATGGGTTTCCAATTAACATAATAAAATAGTATACACACAATAGTGACGTCGGGAACACTTGTTATTTGGTCACTCTCTCGTTTGGATAATGGTACCCGTAGGCCATGTCCGGATGGGTTCGACTGGAGTGCGGGCTCCAGTATGAACTACCAGTGGTATGGGACACTGGAAGAGATTGATTAAAATACCAGGTGGTACTGATTGCTACTATTGTATAAATGACATGACTGTGACATGACTTGCCTGATACATGTTTAGTTGTACTTGTTACTGTTCCTGATCATCTATTCGATATCATGTTACATGGATACTTGTTCCTTTACCTGGTGCATGTTACATTTTCTGTGGTGGCATACTATTCATGCATATGTACATATATTCTATGTTCTGTATACCTTGCAGACATCATTACTGTCTATACACCATACCGTATTATGGCTATAATGCATATGCCCATCTACATGTTCACTCCTACCACGTCACCACTCGCATGGTCGTTTCTATCACGTTACTTCGGTCACGTCACCACTAACTTGTTCATTTCTTTTATGTCATCACTAGACAACATTATTTATGATATTACCTGGATACGATTAGAGACATGACCCGATGACCTGTTTATATATTTCTCCTGCTTACATGTTTATATATCTCTACTGCTTATTATATCCTTATTCCATGGGATCACTAGTCCTACATTATGTATTCTATATTATTATCGTGCTTGTATTACTATTATATATATATATATTATTACTGCCTCCTTCATTTTACCACTCACTAGGTCGCTTTCTGACGACCCTGATTTGCATGTCCAGGTTGGAGATCCGAGTTACCGTAGCTTCAGAGAGTGCCTTGGAGTCACATGGGAGATTCCTCATCGGGACTATTCATAGGTATCTTAGTGATTTATTTCCGTTATATTATTTGTCCATCTTTTTTCATATCTGTTATGATTGCTAACCTCTTCTGCAGGTATTTTTGTACTTATTTCATGCTGGAACTCATGTATATATGGAGGTTCTGCCCTGTACTGAGGCTTAGCGTACGTACGTGAGGGTTTTCCGCCCTACGTATGTACGTCGCCATAACGTCCCCATACCTGCGGGATCGGGGCGTTACATAGTGGTATCAGAGCTTAGGTCACACCTGGTGTGGGTACCTGTAACGCCCCGATCCTAAAGATACGAAGTCGTTATGGCGACGCCTATACGCAAGGGAAATACCCCACGTATACGCGCTAAGCCTAAATTGTAACCTGAACAAGCTATAATCTAAACCATAAAAATCACTGCAATATGACATATAAAAGCTACACATGATAACAATATGAATGACAGGAAGAAAATGACAGTTGAAAGCAATACAGATAGAGTCATGGAATAACAGGAATAAAGGAGAAATGAGGGTACCAAAATGAAGAGAGGGAGACAGTGTCCAACTCCTCGCAATGTGTACCAACTCATCGAACACCTGCACAATAGGACAATCGTCCAATAGCTGGACGTGCAAATCCAGGGTCGTCAGAACGCGACCATAATGAGTGTGTGTGTAAAGGGAAACAGCTCGTGCAGAAGAAACCATGTGCATATATAATAGTAAGAACAACTGCAGATAGAAAGACTAAATAACACAATAAATAACTGAACAGTAACACATGTGATAAAAACATGAATACAGGTAGCAGACAAATGGCACAACTGTAAATATGCAATCAATGTCAAGGCGTGTAATCTATCACATGTCACTAAACTGGTATCCAAGTCTGGTCATAAGTCGGGTCCTGGTTATAATCATGTGGTCCTGGTTACAATCATGTATACAGTCATGTGTCATAAGGCAGGGTAACGATTCAGGGTATAACACAATGCGTTCATTCAATTCATTCAATAACAATCAGTAGTGTTCTATGTTATCTTTGTCACTTTCCCACCGGCGTCCCACAACATCCGACAGTTCACCCTGGAGCCCGCACATCCAGTAGAACTCATCCGAACTCCGATATGCGGGTATCATTGTTCGAATAGGGAAGAGAATCAAATAACAAGAGTCCTAGGGGTTATCATCATACAAGTGCGTGTGGATGCTAATAGGCACTGAGAATGCAATATCACGCTAACACCAGGCGTCACGTACAATAGATAGCCCTACAGATTCAAGAGGTGGCCCCCACAGATTCAAGAGGTGGCCCCCACCATGTGTATGGTGTGGCACTTTGCTCCGTGTGGCACTTTGCTCTGAGGAAAAACAAGATTCTAGAGGTGGCCCCCGTGGATTCAAGAGGTGGCCCCCACCATGTGTATGGTGTGGCACTTTGTTCCACATGGCACTTAGTTCCTTTCAAGATCCGCCGGACGCTAGCACGATTGTGGGATACATCCTCGTCAATCCCGACACCAGGCGGCAAACCGCCGGACGCCGGTTTGACTGTGCTATTAACAGGTCAACAGTACATGGGACATGGATACAGGGGGTACAGGAGTACTAGATGTCAAGTAACAGTGATACAGTCATATGTCAAGGTCCAGTGAAAGGTGTCTAGTGTACAGTCAGTTAGGTAATGCCATCAATAACAATCAATACTTTATGCCATTTCAATTACTGGGATGCTACTGGACGGTAACAATATCAGTACAGTAATATCAATCAGTAATCGTATACACGGTGAACAATATCAGTAACAGTAACAGTAACAGTAACAGTAACCGTGTATACGATGAACAATAGGACTGTACCTTGGTTACGGTCAAACAATCATTTCCCAGTAATTTTCAATAACATGGATCAATACAACACAATAGAACTCGATAATACTCAATAGCTCATCTAGAACCGTTATATCTCATATGTTTGCATATAACAATAGCCGGTTTACATCTCTACCAATCCATATAAGCTCTGGAATACAAGATCACTGATTGTCGACTAGATTACCATCATCATAACTCAATCTCTATCAATAGATATAATCCATAACCAATCATGAAACATATAGTATGTCCTCGAGGTCATCAAGTCGACACATACTGAATCGTATTAAATAGGAAACATCCTTCAAAGAACTGCAGTTTAGAATAAGTCCACTCATGAGTTTATACCAACAGCTCATCCTACTCTATAATCCAATCAGTTGGTATATCTTGGAACTCTAGCTTCTAATAATCCAAAATCAATATGATATCACGTATCGAGTCAAAAGTAAGATATCCACCTCAACATCTGAATGGATCATCATCATTCAATGGAAATAACATAAGTCCCAGGTCAATCCAAAGTCACCATATCCAACTCACATTCCCAACAGTTACATGATTGTCAAGTATCAATATACATCAATGAATCTGATATAATAATTGTCATTCCAACATATATTCATAATCGAGCTCAACTCTCTTACTCTAATAATTTAATCTGATTCCCAAGTCTTCTCAATCACCACTTCTATTAACGATCAGTCATTATGTTCAACACTCGGTATCATACATATCATATACATGCGTCCAAGTTCCATCATGATAAGTCAAGTCATTCCATCCATTATCTATCCTCGATATCGTATCCATCCAACTATAGTCAAGATCATAACTAAAGAGGGTAACGTCCTCAATCAATAAGAAATCCAGATCATCTAGTATCTAACGTCGGTAAGATCATCAGTACTCAATCCATACAATTAAGGTAAATCCGAAAGTCTTTGTTTAATAATCTAAAATCAAGATCATGTTACATCTCTATTTGAAGGGTAAGTTTTGACAATCCAACAAGATCAAACTCCTCTATAACTGATCAATATCTAATATAAATATATCATAAGTCAACTCCAACTCTAACTAAGTCAATGCCAGTCCAAGTATCAACAATCAGTATATTGGTAAAACAATGTCATACCTAACACTTCCTCGATATCCATAGAGATTCTAGTCGGGATAATCACCGACAACTGCCAATAGACACTATGCCTAATATATGTCCTTTAATCTCAAATATAACGTAGTTCAACTGATCAGTATATCAAATCAAGATTTCAGTCTAGGGTATCCAATGCTAGGCCTAAGCCATTACCGGAGATCTACCGACACATGAAATGACACTAACCAATACTCTGATCAACAAAATAAGTAGTGAATGTTCGCTCATGACTCATAGAGTGATACAGATATTCACACTGGTAAAATAAATCAAATAGTCACATGATATGATAAAAGTAAAACATAATACACATAGATAACGGTAAATAAGAAAATGAGACAAAAACAAACACTCACAAATAATACCGAAATATTCAATAAGAAATAAAGAACACTCACATTGGGAATCTGCTCGTTACCGGGCGAGTCGCCGTTACGGTCGCTGCCTGTGCTGCTGGTCTGGGCTGTCGTTCGCTGTCCGGGTCTGCTGTAGCTGGGTCCGAATCTCCCGAAACAATTCCGACACGCTGTAGCACGCAACCAACACACAGAGAGGGAGGGAAATCAACACATACCCATAATACATTCGCCCGTGTACCCATACACGCGTGCCACAAGTGTATATGCACAGGGTACACCCCACATTCATACGTATATACTCAAATATTATATATATACATCATCATATAAATTCTCATGCATACATACTGAAACTTACTCTATATGACATAATTTCCAGCATACCTATTACCTATATCCATGTATACAATTATACCCAACACACATTCAAGTTAACAGAGAGAAGAGGAAACCTGAGAGAAGGGAGAGATCCGCCATTACATGGGGAAGACTCCGGCGGGGTCGACGGAGAAGGCAGAGATCACGGCAAGGGCTGAAGTGGGGCGGCCTGCTGGTCTGTCGGACGTCGCCGCCGGCTGTTTGTGTCCAGGAGGGGGGGCGGCCTGCTGTGGTTGCCGAGGAACTGGTTGCGGCAGGAGGAGATGCTGGAGTAGATCCGGCCATGGCCTGTTGTGTGGAGCTGCTGGGCCGGCCAAGGGAGGTGGTGCTGCTGGTCGTCGCCGGAGAGGAGCAAGGGAAGATGGGGCTGCAAGGAGGCGGATCTGGCCCTGGGGTTCACCGGAGGTGGCTCGCTTGCCGACAGAGAAGAGAGGGAGGCCTGGTGGAGGTCTGCTCGGGGCTCGGCCAGGAGATGGGAGCTCCGGCAGGGGTTGTCGCCTGGGCGTTGGCCTGAGCGCTGGGGAGAGATGGGGGAGGCCTGTTGGGGCTCCGGTTGCCGCGGTGGTGGCGCGACCGGGCCTGCTGGAGTGGGCTGCCGGCCAAGCTGTTGGGGAAGGAGGTCTGGAGCTCGTGCACGCCGGGGAAGAGGTTGGGGATGTGCTGCTATTGGTGACGGCTGAGAGAAGATTGAAGGAGGGATTAGATTAGCGTTTGGTTTAGGTTAGGGTTAGATTAGGAGATTATATATATAGGATGGGTTAGTTAATGGGTTTCGGGTTGGATTGGGTTTGAGTTAGATCCAAATAGAGTAACGGGTAGTGGGTTTGATCCAAATGGGTTTGGATTTAGAAAATAGAAACGGGTAATGGGTTAAAGGGTTTGGAATCCAAATGGGTATCGGGTATGAAAAGATAAGGGTAGGATCTCTATATGGATAAATCACATACAAATAGGAGGGGGACTAAATAGAAAATAGAGTAAATAAAATAAATAATATCAATATTAGTAATCATCATAACTAATAACATTAATAATTAATGAACATAGTAACAATAGTAGTAATATTAATTTAGAATGAAAACAAGGATAAGAGAATAATAGCAATAACACTAATAATAATAATAATAATAATTAGCAAAAGAAATGTCAATGATAAATAATGGTAAACATAAAACCAAATTACTATTTACTATCTCAAAGTAATTTGCATATTCAATAATAATAATCTCAAGAAGTAATAAATTAGTTGATTAAATAAAAATAATCAGTAAATTAAATAGAAAAAATGAAAATACAGTATTACTAACTATGGGTATTACAGTACCCACCTGGGTCAATCCTTGAGCTCTTACTAACAGTACAATCAGGTTCAGATTAATTGATCTGTATCTGAAATTGGGGATTCCAGCAACGAGTACAAGAATACCATGACCTTGACAATTCATTCCGTGACTCGTTTGTATTCCTTCCTTCCTTTCTGTTGTCCCCCAGAACATTCGATTTCCTTCTCGCTTTCCTTGCATTGTCTTGCTTCCAATCCGTTAGGATGAGTTCACTACCATACTTCTCCATTCCGAGTTCCTTATAGATAGCAGAGTGCGCAGCGAAAGTGTCGTGGACCCGTAACATTTTGGCTTCGGGGTTGAAAATCTTGTTCTCACACCTGATTAAATTGCGAGGACGCAATTTTTTGTAAGGTGGGGAGAAATGTAACCCCTTGCTTCCCGGTTAAACGTATCACCGTATCGGTACGCGATACGACGCACAAAATTGATTTGACATCCGTGGTAGTCCGATTGAGCCGATTTCAGTTTCTAAAATCATTTTCTAAAATTTGAGATTTTTCAGAATTTTCTTGAATTTTTCTGGATTATTGTGGACAATCTCCGTAGTCGGTGTCGACCGATACCGATAACCGGCTTTACGATTTTTATTTCACAAACGGAGTTGTATTTTGAGAATCCGCTTTCACCATGCATCTTAGAATCGTGTTATCTACATTCGGGTATTTTTGGGGATTTTTCAGAATTTATCGAAAATCCGGCCAAACCGGTGTCGCCCGGTATTGGGGCAGCTTCCGGGATTTTTAATTTGCAAACCGGATAGAATTTCTTCAAACCGTTTTCATATTACGTCTCAGGATAATATTCTTTAATTTTTGTAATTTTTGGGCACCGTTCGGAGCTGGTCGAATATTGGGCAAATATAATAATATTAAAATATTAATTTTATTTATCTTTTTCTTTTCTCTTCTTTTCCCTTCTCTTCTCCAAGTCTCTGGATAAAGTCCCCACTGCCTTTGACCATATCCACCGCCTTCTCTCTCTCTTCTACAAATCTCCTCTCTCTCTCTCTCTCCCCTCTCTCTAATTCACACATCCTTCCCTCTCTCCTCACTCTCTCTTTCTCTTTCTCTCCCCCCACATACATGTTTGAAGGGGGTTGTCTGACATTTATCCTTTATCTGTTTTGGGTTTTTCTAATGTTTTGGGTTTTCCAATTCCAAATTGGATAGTTGCAGTTGAAGGCAACGGTGAGAGAGGTTGTGATATTATTTGGCCATCTCTAAATTCATATGGGATCTTGCTTGTGATCTCTGTTTCTTTCTTTCGGGCTCCTCCTGCCGCCGGCCAGCTGGGCTGGCCGGCTGGCTAATGGAGGCGGCAGCAGCAAGTTGCTGCTGCTGCCCTTTGTCTTGTTTGGGTTTGGGTAAAACCCAAACCCAAACCCATTAACCAATAGGGTAATGGAAAACCCAATAACCCATTTGGGTTTTATTGAAACCCAAAAACCCACTTCTTGCTACCCTATAACCCGTTAACCCATGACCCGTTAATTTAAGTTAAACGGGTTTGGGTTGTGGATCTGGACCCGACCCGTTATGAGCCAAACCCGCATCCGAAACCCAATAAAGGTATATTTGCAGAAAACACCCTGTACATTTTAGTATTTGCATTTAATATTTTATTTACATATTTATCCCATTTTGATTAGGTTTAGCGTTCGGGCGATATCGGGAGTATCCGGACTCCGATTTAGACGATTCTGGATCCGTTGCGATCGTGGGAACGAGAGCTACCTTCCCGTGACTAGTTAGTGAGTGTTTTTTCATTTATAAATTATATTTTATCATGTTTATTGACATTGCTTGATATATCGTGATATGGATAAAATACGGGAACTATTAATTATTAACTGGTAATGCTTGGACATGCATTGTAATAGGGATAACCTAGCATATGATTAGGTATTTCCTGATTTAGAAGAACGAGATACTGGCAGAGACAATCCGGACACAGTAATCATACCTTCACATCCACTGACACCCGGGCCACCATGTCACCATATTCTTGTACACCACTATGATATGGCTTGTATCACAGTCACGTTGCATGTATACTGATCCACAGCAACGCTATGACACTACACAGTCACGAGTCATGCATGCTAGACACCGTAGGATCAGGGTACTACCTGATACACGGACTACCGTTCTTACGCAGATATGTTATACGGATCATGGCTACACAATTACGTTCCACTTGTACACGGATACTTACTGCATGTCATAGTATTGTTAGTGTTATCAGCATTACACGGATACTGTAGGTTACTGTATATGAGATTAGACACTGATCACTGTTATTACATGTACATGTTGCACCGATATTTATACATGCACCACTTCGCGAATACTCGTTACACAGGCAGCACTGCTACATAGGCTCACCGCATAGGTGTACATGCCTATGTTGCTTCTATCTTCTTGTCATATGGATTACCGTGTATATTACATGTATTATTGTTCCATGTTATCGTATTCATGCTATATGATTGTTTCTTGTTACTGATACGGATATACCAGTTACTGGACATGAGAACTGTTGATATGCTATATGTGGACTTCCACATCAATTGCTCCCGTTTCCCGTTATATTGTTCCTGTTATATTGTTCCCGTTTCTCGGTATATTGTTCAAGTTATCTTGTTCATGTTATATTGTTCCTGATTCCCATGATATTGTTCTACGCTATCAACAGAGCTTAGGTCCAGTTATCATGTTACCCGTATCATGTACAGTAGTTATTCTTGTTACATTGTATACTTGATATAACAGATCATAAAGCTAACTTGGGTATGGGGAGACTTGACGGTTGATTAGATCTTATCGGGTGATGTACTGGATCCATATTTTTTTCCCACTGCAGGGGACGGTAGTGCTACCTACCAATTGCTCCATGAGCTCTTGTTACTTGATTCATGCTCCCCTCTTAGCGGAGGGCCTGGTCTTAGCAGCCAGGGGCTTGTTTAAGGCCGTGATCCCGGGTATGCACGGGATACACCTACCCGATAAGAACTCCTCGACCATGGGTTTCCAATTAACATAATAAAATAGTATACACACAATAGTGACGTCGGGAACACTTGTTATTTGGTCACTCTCTCGTTTGGATAATGGTACCCGTAGGCCATGTCCGGATGGGTTCGACTGGAGTGCGGGCTCCAGTATGAACTACCAGTGGTATGGAGACACTGGAAGAGATTGATTAAAATACCAGGTGGTACTGATTGCTACTATTGTATAAATGACATGACTGTGACATGACTTGCCTGATACATGTTTAGTTGTACTTGTTACTGTTCCTGATCATCTATTCGATATCATGTTACATGGATACTTGTTCCTTTACCTGGTGCATGTTACATTTTCTGTGGTGGCATACTATTCATGCATATGTACATATATTCTATGTTATGTTTACCTTGCAGACATCATTACTGTCTATACACCATACCGTATTATGGTTATAATGCATATGCCCATCTACATGTTCACTCCTACCACGTCACCACTCGCATGGTCGTTTCTATCACGTTACTTCGATCACGTCACCACTAACTTGTTCATTTCTTTTATGTCATCACTAGACAACATTATTTATGATATTACCTGAATACGATTAGAGACATGACCCGATGACCTGTTTATATATTTCTCCTGCTTACATGTTTATATATCTCTACTTCTTATTATGTCCTTATTCCATGGGATCACTAGTCCTACATTATGTATTCTATATTATTATCGTACTTGTATTACTATTATATATATATATATTACTGCCTCCTTCATTTTACCACTCACTAGGTCGCTTTCTGACGACCCTGGGTTTGCATGTCCAGGTTGGAGATCCGAGTTACCGTAGCTTCAGAGAGTGCCTTGGAGTCACATGGGAGATTCCTCATCGGGACTATTCATAGGTATCTTAGTAATTTATTTCCGTTATATTATTTATCTATCTTTTTCATATCTGTTATGATCGCTAACCTCTTCTCAAGGTATTTTTGTACTTATTTCATACTGGAACTCATGTATATATGGAGGTTCTGTCCTGTACTGAGGCTTAGCGTACGTACGTGAGGGTTTTCCGCCCTGCGTATGTACGTCGCCATAACGTCCCCGTACCTGCGGGATCGGGGCGTTACATAGTGGTATCAGAGCTTAGGTTCACACCTGGTGTGGGTACCCACCTGGGTCAATCCTTGAGCTCTTACCAACAGTACAATCAGGTTCAGATTAATTGATCTGTATCTGAAATTGGGGATTCCAGCAACGAGTACAAGAATACCATGACCTTGACAATTCATTCTGTGACTCGTTTGTATTCCTTCCTTCCTTTCTGTTGTCCCCCAGAACATCCGATTTCCTTCTCGCTTTTCTTGCATTGTCTTGCTTGCAATCCGTTAGGATGAGTTCACTACCATACTTCTCCATCCCGAGTTCCTTATAGATAGCAGAGTGCGCAGCGAAAGTGTCGTGGACCCGTAACATTTCGGCTTCGGGGTTGAAAATCTTGTTCTCACACCTGATTGAAATTGCGAGGACGCAATTTTTTGTAAGGTGGGGAGAAATGTAACCCCTTGCTTCCCGGTGTACGTATCACCGTATCGGTACGCGATACGATGTACAAAATTGATTTGACATCCGTGGTAGTCCGATTGAGCCGATTTCAATCTCTAAAATCAATTTTCTAATATTTGAGATTTTTCAGATTTTCTGAAATTTTTCTGGATTATTGTGGACAATCTCCGTAGTCGGTGTCGACCGATACCGATAACTGGCTTTACGATTTTTATTTCACAAACGGAGTTGTATTTTGAGAATCCGCTTTCACTATGCATCTTAGAATCGTGTTATCTACGTTCGGGTATTTTTGGAGATTTTTCGAATTTATCGAAAATCCGGCCAAACCGGTGTCGCCCGGTATTGGGGCAGCTTTCGGGATTTTTAATTTGCAAACCAGATAGAATTTCTTCAAACCGTTTTCATATTACATCTCAGGATAATATTCTTTAATTTTTTTAATTTTTGGGCACCGTTCGGAGCTGGTCGAATATTCGGCAAATATAATAATATTAAAATATTAATTTTATTTATCTTTTTCTTTTCTCTTCTTTCCCTTCTCTTCTCCAAGTCTCTGGATAAAGTTCCCCACCGCCTTTGACCGTCTCCACCGCCTTCTCTCTCTCTCCTACAAATCTCCCTCCCTCTCTCTCTCTCTCTCCCTCTCTAATTCACACATCCTCCCTCTCTCTCCTCACTCTCTCTCTCTCTCCCCCTCTCTCTCTTTCTCTTTCTCTCCCCCACATACATGTTTGAAGGGGGTTGTCTGACATTTATCCTTTATCTGTTTTGGGTTTTTCCAATGTTTTGGGGTTTTCCAATTCCAAATTGGATAGTTGCAGTTGAAGGCAACGGTGAGAGAGGTTGTGTTATTATTTGGCCATCTCTAAATTCATATGGGATCTTGCTTGTGATCTCTGTTTCTTTCTTTCAGGCTCCTCCTACTGCCGGCCAGCTGGGCTGGCCGGCTGGCTAATGGAGGCGGCAGCAGCAAGTTGCTGCTGCTGCCCTTTGTCTTGTTTGGGTTTGGGTAAAACCCAAACCCAAACCCATTAACCAATAGGGTAATGGAAAACCCAATAACCCATTTGGGTTTTATTGAAACCCAAAAACCCACTTCTTGCTACCCTATAACCCGTTAACCCATGAGCCGTTAATTTAAGTTAAACGGGTTTGGGTTGTGAATCTGGACCCGACCCGTTATGAGCCAAACCCGCATCCGAAACCCAATAAAGGTATATTTGCAGAAAACCCCCTGTACATTTTAGTATTTGCATTTAATATTTTATTTACATATTTATCCCATTTTGATTAGGTTTAGCGTTCGGGCGATATCGGGAGTATCCGGACTCCGATTTGGACGATTCTGAAAAACACCTAGAGGGGGGGGGGGTGAATAGGTGTAAGTGCTAATCTAGTGAACTAAATGCGCTAAATGTAGAAGCTAATGCAAATTATTGCAACACACTTAATACAATCAACAAGTGTAGCCGAATTCCCCGTGAAGAGCTCTGGACTAACTCCTCTTGATTCCCCTTGAATGGGTTGAGGTGCTATGTGAAGCTCTTGTTGATTAAGTACAAGTGAGGCACACACAAACAACCAAGCATATACAAGATATAGCAATATGAAATATGCAAGGCACAACACAAATGCAAACAAGTATGATATGAATGATGAATGATGCTTTGCACAATATAAAGAGAGAGAGAGAGAGTTGAGAGATATTGGATCAAACGCAAACACAAGGATATGTTTCGAGGTTCGAGCACCTTGCTCTACATCCCCGCCTACACCACCGTGTAGGATTTCCAATCCACTATCTCCCACCGAGGGAACCTCTATCGAAGAGGATTTGTTACAACAATGGAGTATCGAACTCCTCTCTCAATACAAACACCTCCTCACACAAGAGGGGTAAGCCCTTAGCCAAACAACCACAACACCTCTACCGAAGAGGGTTTACAACCAAACTCCACCTCTCACTAGAGGGAGCAAACCAATCACCCGATCACCTCTACCGAAGAGGGATACAACAAGAATAAGGGTGTTTACAACAAGTGGTTCCTGTAGGCTGTCTAAAATCACTAATAGACAAGCTATTAAAAGGCAGAGTCTCAGCCTCAAGGAGCGTGGGTCGACACCCGCGTCTCAGCATCAAGGCGCGTGGGCTCGACACCCGCGCCTCAGCATCAAGGCGTGTGAGCTCGACACCCGCGCCTCAGCATCAAGGCGCGTGGGCTCAACACCCGCGCCTCAACCTCAAGGCGCGTGGGCTGAAACCCGCGTCTCAGTTATAACCGCCCTGGTTATGGGGCCAGTCGCCGCCCACATAGCAGGGAGGTCAGCCCCTCATCGTGGAGCATTTTTAGGGGGCACGTTCACCCCCTAGGACCCCTATAAATAGCCTCGTTTGCTATGAGGTCGAGGCAATCAGAGGAGAGTGGCAATTGGCGATCGGCAAGCGACGGGCAATTGGAGATCAGAAGAAAATTAGAAGGCAGAAGGCAATCAGACGACAAGACAGAGACAGGAGAGAGCTCAACTCTTCGTCAAGCTTGCTGCGTACAAGCTACTCTTTGCCTACCTTCTCTTTGAGAGTTTTGGTAGACAAGAGCTGTGCTACTCTTTCTACCAGCCGAAGAGAAGATCCCTGACGATCCCGACGGTCATCCGGTCAACGGAGAACAAGATTCACTCTCCACCGCCACACGAAGAACCCAGCATTAAACAAAGGGGGGATTCAAGATTCAACATCCTCCCTCCCTTGTAACTGGAAGGAAAAGTTGTTTTTGATGTAATCTTTTCATCTGATTCAAGGAAAATTTTTACAGCATTTCCTCTTCTCTCTTTTCCGGCGCGTACAAGAGATGGCGACTCCGCTGGGGACTACATTTGTCACTGATGAGCAAATCGTGGCGCAGGATGACGTCCTCCGTAAGGGGAAGATGGTCGAATCGCTCATTGTCGAGTTCGACCAGGCGAAGTACGAAGAGTTTCTCTCTTCCGGCTCCAAGAGCCCAAAGACCCGTGTCTGTCGCCGGGTCTCGACAGGAAATGGCCCGAAGCCTGATCTGTGGCTCTCTCGGGCGCCCCTGCTGCCAACTGTGCCAAGCAAGGTGCACGCGCCGACGCCTCTCAGAAGGCCCGCGTGGCCCCAGGCACAACTGCCTTTGCGACCAACCGCGTCGCACAGAACACCCGCGTCAGCGTCTCTCAGGAGACCCGCGTGGTTAAAATCTCTGATATTCAGCATCAGGATGTTGTTGGTCTCTCTCCACCACCGCGACGCAACCGGAACGCTGAGCGTCGACAGAGGAGACGCGCGCGCCAGCTGCAAGTTGGAACCTCTGGTTGTCTGACTGAGGCTGGACGCAGCATACAAACTGGCGCCTTGCTCGCGCCCCGCGAAGTCCGCGTTTGGCGGCCCAAACGCGAGATTCCTTCAGTTAGGTCCTCTGAGGACCAACTCACCAAACACCAAGGTGAAGCCTCTGCGCCTTGTCAAGCACAAGAGACACGCGCCTATAGACGTGGGGCCCAGCAGCCCACTCTCTCTCAAGTGTCTCTGCCCCGACACACCAAGCAGCAACGCGACAGGCGCGTCTTGTCTCAACAAAGACGCCAGACGCGCGCTGAACAGCTGCGGCGCGAGAACCGCGTCCCTGAAGCCTGCGTCCAGGCTGTACGGCATATGGATGCCTCCCGTCTTCGACGTTGCGAGGCTAACCTTTTCAATCCCCCTCCCATGGACTTGAGGGATTATTTGACGAAGAAAAGAAGTGCCAATCAGGCCACTTCGTCGTGTTGCTGCCAACGGCTCATCCATATGCTCTCTGAGTGCCGTTGCGGATCAGGCGTGCACCAGCAGTCTTTAGTCAGACAGCTGACCCTGATTCCCCCGTCAGCTAAAAGAAGACGCTCCCACAGAAGGAGAACCTTCTCTGACGTTGAGTACCCGGAGCTCACTGCGAATATGACAAGCAGGAGCAAGGGAAAACAACCTGCAGTCAGCTCTGACGAGTCTGACTCTGAACCGGAAGGAGTGTACCGACACACTCGCACCCGGACTGGGGCCATTCCCCCAATTGACTATAATGCCTTAGCCCATGACATTAAAATGAATGATTCTCACTCCGCCGTAGCGGAATCAAGGGCTTCGAACTCTTCCGTCGAGAAGGAGACCTCTGCCTACATGACAGGCACTCCTGAGGAGACGGCTAAACGTTTAGAGCAGATCCAGAAGGCACAAATGGATATGATTCTTTCTCAGCAGAAATCTATCAACTCCCTCAAGCAGGCGATTGCACAGCTGCTCGAAGACAGGAGGAGGTCCCCTCCTAAAAAGTCAAAGGGCAAAGGGAGAAAGGGAGAAAGCTCATCTTCCGAACCTTCTGAGGAGACGCGGCGATCTACTTCCGGCTCGCCGCAAGTAAAAGGCGACCAAGATCCGGGGAAGGCTCATGCTAAAAGAATGAGTCAACTGGAGCGACGCCTCGAGGCCCTTGCCAATCGCAAAGACCTCCAAGAAGCAGGAGTAGTCCGGCCCTACCCGGCTGAATGGGACTTGGTTCCGTACCCGCCCAAGTTCAAAGCTCCAACTCTCCAAGCCTTTGATGGGAAGGGGTCACCCAACCAGCACATCTACTACTTCAAATCCCAAACCGGGAATGTAGTAGATAATGACGCCATCCTGGCGCGCCTGTTCATCGGCACCCTGAAAGGGTTGGCCTTTGAATGGTTTATGAAGCTCCCAGAAGGTTCTATCAAGAACTGGGGCGATTTGGAGAAGCTGTTCTTAACACGCTTCTTCGAGGATGACTCCGAAGTCACGATGCCCACTCTTTTGGCTACCAAACAGCGAAAAGGGGAGTCCGTCAAATCTTTCGTGGAAAGGTTTCGGAACGTGGCACTCCGGTGTCCAAGCGGTATGACCCAGGCCACCCTGGTGGAAACATGCCGCCACAATCTCCAAACCTCACTCCTTGCTCAAATAGGAGTTGCTGAAAGCCGCACCTGGAAGCAATTAGTCCAACAAGGTGAACAGGCTGAGGAGATTGTCGCCCGCGTCAGAGTAGAGGAAGTAAGCCTAGGCCGGAAAGGTCGACAAGGCGTGCGCCAGACACATCCCTCCAAACAAAGCGGAAGGATAATTTGGCAACGGAGACCAAATCTCCCGCCAAGCCTCAATCAGGCAAGGCGAGTGGCTCTTCAAGCCAGCCACGCGCCAACAAGCAATATTCCTTCAAGGAGGAACATGTCGATTCACTCTTTAAACTACTCAACAAGAGCAACCGACTGAAGCTCCCTGAAGCTAGGCGCCCCGAGGAAGTCGGCAAGACCGACAATCCCACCTATTGCTTGTACCACAGGATGCTGGGGCACCCTACTAAGAGCTGCTACGTCTTCAAGGACATCCTTCAAGCTCTGATTGACGCGGAGGTGTTAAAGCTTCGACCAGAGCAGAAGAAGGTGACGGCTAATGTGACGTCAGTTCTCCAGTTCGGAAGACAACCCCCAACGCCTGCGGGGGTGGCCCCTATTCCAAGAGGAGAGCTGAGAGTGGTCAACACAGACCCTCACCAGCAGCAAGCAAAAGGCTTGGCACCCGTCCCTACACCTCAAGGGGAAATCATGTGGGTCCACCCTGACCTTGTCAATGAACAGCAATGGACTACTGTGACCAACAGGAAATCCAAAGGCAAGGCAAAGGCCTCATCCTGCAATGTGGTGGGTGCCTCCTCTCGAGAAGCCGAGACTGATGTTCCCTCGTTAACCGACTCAGAGGAGGAAACAATAGTCTTGGCCACAGAGCCCAACCAATCGATGGCGGGAACCCGTTCGGGACAGCCCTACTTGAAGCAGTATGGCGAAACGGTGGCAACCCCTCCACAACCAGCTGCAGAACTAACCAAGCCCTCCACAAGACAACCTGTGGAGAAACAGAAACAAACTCGGTTTTCTCGAGTTCTTTCGAAAGGTATGGCGGAAGGATCCATGACACCTTACCGCTTTGATGTCCTGGCTCAACTAGCCAACATCCCGGCACGCATTACCTTGTATGAACTTCTTAGACTATCAAAGTCAACCAGAGAAGCTCTACAAGAAGCTCTGGCAAATGCCGAGGTCTTCATGACCCAGGTGCCGAAGGAGGAAGATGTAGAGGATTGCCTCCACGCCTCCCCAAATGCTCCCTGCATTACCTTCACAGCAGATGACATGCAGGTTAAAGGGAAGCATGATCGACCCCTGTATTTCACAGGGTATACGGATCGTCCGAGGTGAACCGCATTCAGGTAGATCCAGGGTCCGCATTGAGCATCATGCCTCGCCGGGTCATGCAGCATCTGGGCATTCCTACTCATCGCTTGAGCCCTACTCAGACAACTATCTATGGGTTCAATGCCAACCAGACCCGTCCGATGGGGAAAATCAAGCTCAAATGCCAGATTGGAAGCCTCAAGTCGGAAGTGACATGCTACATCATCGACGCCGACACTTCCTACAATCTATTGCTAGGACGACCGTGGATTCACCGCAACTCCATCGTTCCCTCCACTCTCCACCAAGTCATGAAATACATTGACGGGAGTGGAAAGGTGCAGACGTTGATTGCCGAAAGGTATCCGTTCAAAGGGGTCGAGAATTATTTCACTGACTCTTTGTTGTACCAAGATCTGGTGGAGACGGATGAAGTCCTGCGACCAGAGGAGCCAGACTCTGGTAACGAAGCTGACACCGAGCTCGAGAAAGAAGAGTGCCTGTGGGAGTTAGAACCACTTGTAAAGAGCACCAATAAGCTCGATGTTGATAATACCACCGACGATGTAGGCGGTTGGTATATTAATGAAGATTTAGATTTTGCGTATTTTTCTATGTTTGCTTCTGATTCAGTACCATCAGACACTAGCACCGAAGTAGACGATGACCCCTGGTCGGCAGTAGATGCTTTGACATCGTTGCATGTACCAGTGAAGTCGTCCTTCGAGACATACCAAGATAATGGTAATGCGCAAGAATCTATATTTATGGTTCCAGCAAGACGAAAAGGCCAAAAACCAATTCTTTTTGGGCGAATCTCGTCTGAGCCAATGCCCTGCGAAGACTCGGGAAGTGAGGAGGAGTCCCCTCAGTTCGGTCATTATGAACCAAAAGCACTCAAAATGATGAGATGCATGGGGTACGACCTGACCAACAGACCCGGGTTGAACTTCGGCAAAGGAAGGAGGACGCTGCTTCGATCCTTTGTGCCGAAAGGGAAGGCCCCTGATTATTATCATCAGACGCGCCGGGGGTTGGGCTATGTATCGACTCCGGTCCCATCAGCCTCCGATTCTCAAGAATTGTTGAGCAACGATTACTCTTCAGACACATCATCTTGGGAGTCAGATGTCAGTGTCGGCAACATCTTCAAGGAACTTTCAGTGAACATGGTTTCGACAAGCCACCTGGAAGATGGAAATGAAGAAATGATCCAATTTGATACAGATCCTTGGATCAAACATTTAAATGCTCTTTGGGACACTCGCTTTGAACAGCGCGAGCCACCCACAGAAGACAAGGTTGTTCAGATCAACCTAGGAGATGAGGTTAACCCTAAGCCCATCTTCATAAGTGACGGCCTGTCACCTTCGGAGAAGAAGGATCTAATATCTCTTGTACAAGAATATATAGACGTCTTCGCCTGGAATTATGAGGACATGCCAGGACTCGATCCTCAGGTGGCTATGCATCGCCTCAACATCAATCCGGACACAAAACCTGTCAAACAACAGCAGCGACGGTTCCGTCCAGAGATAATGGAGGCAATTCAATCAGAAGTCAGAAAACTTATTGATTCTGGCTTCATCAGGGAAGAACAACATCCCGACTGGGTAGCCAACATTGTCCCAGTTGCCAAGAAGAACGGGAAGATCCGGATCTGCATCGACTTCCGTGATCTAAACGAGGCTTGCCCCAAAGACGAATTCCCACTGCCAATCACAGATGTCATGATTGACAACACTTGTGGATTCGAACGAATGTCCTTCATGGATGGATTCTCAGGATACAATCAAATTAAAATGTATCCTGATGACGAAAAGCATACCTCCTTCAGGACACCTCTAGGGGTATATTGCTACACCGTCATGCCCTTCGGACTGAAAAATGCAGGGGCAACCTATCAAAGGGCCATGAACGCCATTTTCCATCAGCAAATACGCAAAACGGTGGAATGTTATGTTGATGACATCGCGGTAAAAAGCCGCACTAAAGGTGATCACATAGCGGACCTGAAGGTGGTCTTCGACATCATGCGGGCTCATCAATTGAAGATGAATCCCACAAAGTCCTTCCTGGGGGTGGCCAGTGGTAAATTCTTAGGATTTGTTGTAACATCCACCGGAATTCACTTGGACCCGAAAAGGTCCGCGCTATCCAGGAGATGCAACCCCCGAGAAATCTCAAAGAACTCAGGGGATTGCAAGGACGATTGGCGTACATCCGCAGGTTTATCTCAAATCTCTCCGGAAGATGCCAACCCTTCGCTAAGTTAATGAAAAAGGGTGTCTCATTCATTTGGGATGACGCTTGCCAACAAGCGTTCGAGGAAATCAAGCAATATCTCACCCAACCACCAGTCCTTGCAGCTCCGGTATCCGGGAAGCCTTTCCTGGTATACGTCCGAGCAATGGATCATTCTTTGGGAGCTCTACTAGCTCAGAACGACGACCAAGGACGAGAGCAAGCAATCTACTATTTGAGTAGAACAATGATCGGAGCCGAACATCGGTATAACCTGATCGAGAAGGAATGTTTGGCATTAGTGTTCGCTATTCAGAAAATGCGACACTATCTGGTAGGCCAAACTATAAACGTCATATCAAAAGTCAACCCCCTGAGGTTACTTATGACTAAGCCTTCATCATTAAACGGCCGGCTGGCAAAATGGGCCATATTGCTCTCCCAATATGAGATGCACTTTTTACCACAAAAGGCCATTAAGGGACAAGCAGTGGCGGATTTCCTAGCCGAGCACCCAGATCCGAGGGCAGCCAAAGTCTACGAGGATCTCCCAGATGAAGTTGCTGAAGTCTGCCTGACTCAGACATCGTTCGAAAGTCAAGTATGGCAACTTTTCTTCGACGGTGCATCAAGAACAAGCCCAAAGGGACACGTAGTAGCGGGGGTAGGAGTAGTACTCGTATCCCCACAAAATTATGTGATTCCCGAGCTGTCTCATTAACTGAGCCTTGTTCCAACAATGTGGCGGAGTACAACGCTCTTTTGATTGGGATGCAATTCGCCGATGAGATTGGCGTTAAAAATCTCGAGGCATACGGCGACTCTAAACTCATCGTCAGCCAAGTTCGCGGGGAGTACGAAGTCAGACATGAGGACCTAGTACCCTACCACAACGCAACTATCCGCATGGCCGAGGGATTTACAAGCTTCTACATCGACCATGTACCGCGCAGGCAAAATGCGCACGCGGATGCACTCGCATCCCTCGCGGCCTCCTTAGCTCTTCCAGCCGGAGCAATGGAGAAGATATTCGTCTACAGCCACGACGTGTATTGCCCGAGAAATGCTCTCGAGGGCTATCAGGAGTCAAAGGGAGATTGTCAAGGCAAAGAAGCACTGGAATTGTCAACCGGTCCAGAGCTTAAAGACTGGCGATTCCCCTACATTGATTTCGTCTTATACGACATTCTCCCTGAAGACACCAAAGAGGCGGCTGCCATTCGAAAGAAAGCCCCCAAATTCTATTATAATGCGATTACGCGAACATTGTATCGTCGATCGCATGACGGGATCTTACTCCGGTGCCTTTCACCAAAAGAAGCCCAAGAGGTATTGAGAGAAGCCCACGACGGTATGTGTGGAGCCCATCAACCTGGCCCAAAACTAGCACACCGACTCCAAAGATTGGGTTACTATTGGCCCAAGATGGTTGCCGACGCCGTCACCTATGCTAAAAGATGCCACGCTTGCCAAGTGCATGGCGATTTCATCCATCAAGCACCAGGGTATCTCCACTCTACAACCTCTACCTGGCCATTTGAAATGTGGGGGATGGATGTGGTTGGCCCTATCAGCCCACCATCATCAAAAGGACATCGGTTTATTTTGACGATAACCGATTACTTCTCTAAATGGGCCGAAGCCATCCCTTTGAAGGAGGTAAAATCGTCTAACGTGATCAAGTTCGTGAAACATCATGTTATTTACCGTTTCGGTGTACCTCGGCGAATCGTCCATGACAATGGACCTCAGTTCATCAGCCAGGCTTTCTAAAGATTCTGCGCTAAGTTCAGAATCCAGAGTGTGTCCTCAACGGCATACTATCCTGCTGCTAATGGCCTTGCAGAAGCTTTCAACAAGACTATTGGCAAGCTTCTCAAGAAGTTCGTCTCGAAAAGTCAACGAGACTGGGACGACAAGTTGGGTGAATGCTTATGGGTTTACGCACAACTGTGCGAACCCCGACTAAAGCTACGCCATTTTCTTTGGTATACGGGTGTGAAGCCGTGCTCCCACTGGAAATCCAAATTCCATCTCTACGCGTCGCCTTGACAGCGGAGATGACAACAGAGGAGAAGCATCGACAGCGACTCCAGGAACTGGAGGCCTTAGATGATAAACGTCTGCAGGCCCAACAACAAATCGAGCTCTACCAAGCTCGTATTACCAGAGCCTTCAACAAAAAGTTAAAATGCGAACTTTCAAGAAAGGCGATCTTGTCTTAGCCGTCAGAAGACCCATGGTAATGACTCACAAGACAAAAGGAAAATTCCAACCCAAATGGGAAGGACCATTTGTAGTAGAGTCAGTCTACTCAAATGGGTCATATCGCCTCATAACCTCAAATGGCGATACACTCATGATGCCGATCAATGGCAGGTTCCTGAAGAAATACTATCCTTAGATGGTATTCTTCCGCTGATCAAGTTAAAAGTACACCTCTGATCAAAGTAAGAAGAATTTCTTCATTATAACATCCGACGCCCCCGACGGCTAAGGATAGAGGAAAATGTTGGCTTCTAAGCCCAACATAAGTCTTCGACAACTCATCATGCTGAGGGGAATAGCATGGCTAGCCCAACTCAAACGGTAGTTGGTAAAGGCACCTCAAATCCGTTGATAGCTGAGGGTTTGCTAAAAATCCTAAGTGGACTTGGCTCCACTCTTTCCTCCAAAATCCCTTACCAATTCTCATCCACAGAATGGTAGGTCTACAAAATACAACCGTTACTAAGTTAACACTATACCTCTGGTAATGGAAACTTTTCAATATTCCTTGTCGAGTACAAATTTTGTTTGTCAACTCTACACGGAGTATCAAACTTTCAAATTTGCCAAGTTAACACTATACCTCTGGCACTTCAAATTTTCACTTGTCAATTCTAACCAATAGAATGACAGGTCCTCAAATTGCTCTTATCATGAGTCAATCTTTGTCAAGTTAATACTACACCTCTGACAAATTACTGTTAAAGTTTAACACCACACCTCTAAACAGTAATCAGGTTTCTGTCAGGTTTAACATTACACCTCTGACAGTCACTTTTCTTCAGACTTCCATATCGAAGCTGAAATGGATGATGCTAAGTTAACATTACACCTCTAGCATCAAGTCATTGCTAAGTTAAACAATACACCTATGGCCATGACTTTCCCTCGGACTTCCTTATACAAGCCGAGATGACAAATGCCAAGTTCAACATTACACCTCTAGCATTACCCTCACAGTCAAGTTAAACATTACACCTATGACAGTGACACTTCTGAGTTAAGTTAATATCACACCTCTGACTCACATCCTTGTCAAGTTAACATTACACTTCTGACAAGACCACTTTCAACCCGTTAAGTTAATATCACACCTCTAACGGTAACAATTTTCCTAGATTCCCCACGAGTCTAGTCTCACTTGTTATTCTCTTCAACAGAATAACAAGTCTACCTAAAAACATTGTTAGGTTAATACTACACCATCAACAGTGTTTCCATCAAATCCCCAGCTGAGCTCAATCAAGTTAATCCCAAACACTTGATAAAAGTTCACCCTCCCTGGGGGTACCAATTCTACTTGTCATTTTCTCTTATAAAGTGGCAGGTCTACCAAAAAATTATTTCATCTCTGTCAAGTTAATATTACACCTCTGACAGTATTGTGAAAGTTCCTGAAATAGGATCTTTCCCTACAAAATTTGACTTATTAAGATTATCATCATAATTTTGACAAAGTCAAAGATTTTCTGCTTCTATGAGTCTAACTGAAGACAAAAAGTTCAAAGACAATGAAAGAGGCAAAAAGAAAAGTGTCACTTTTATTTATTTCCAAGCATATGAAAGTGATACGAAATGCTCTCTTATATAATAAGATTGAGTGTTACAGTAAAAACGCTCTCTTATACAATAAGATTGAGTGTTACAGTAAAAACACTCTCTTCTACAATAAGATTGAGTGTTACAATTAAGGAGTACAAATAAGTCCCTCTCTCTCTTAGAGGTTGCACTCACTCCTTGAAGCCGCATCTAATTCCAAGTGCACTGTGGCTGAAGAAGTGCCAAATTGTGGCCACGATCAGAAGCTGGTTGCACCACGATGCATGATGTAAACACCGAAAGAGCCCTAGCTGACTAAGCTAAGAGCAATGGTGTTCTTGAGGTCTGGTGGCAGCAGAAAGTCCTGCAACCCTTCATTCATGAGCATCTCTTTCCCCAGCAGACCATCCAGCAGACATGAGGAGTCCTCGATGTTACTTCTGGAGTGGGAGAGGAAGAGGATCCTATCTGCCACCTTATCCACCGTAGCCCCCTCGCCGCCATACTTACCCTGACCATCTCTTGCCAGCAGGCATGACCGGTGCAGTGGATCTGAAGAGACCTTGGCGAGGGTCGAGTCCTCGTCAGGGACATAATATATTCCCTTGTGGACGACGAGGACCATAATATATTCCCTTGTGGACGAACGTCGAACAAGTCCGCCGGCTGAAATATTCTTAAAGGGGCCCAGCGAACCTGAAAAAGGACGATCAAGCCTACCTACAAGGAATAAACAGGGGGGTTAGAAAATCTGGAACTTAGTATACTTCAACAAAGAAAACTAAGTGACAGACGCGGCTATTGTCGAAGACTTCAGACGCGGGAACGAGCCCGCGCAGTGAGTCAAAATACCGCGTCAACAGAAGCAGACGCGAATCAAAACTGTGCCAACACACAGGATTCAAACGCGGTCTCATTTTGCGCCCGCGCCTAAAACACAAGGCGCGAAAAGGACTCAGACGCCGAAAATTGCCATCTCCCTGTCGAGGGAACAGGGGTTGCAAAATTCGGGTCTGAAACCCTCAGCCCGAGTTGGAATTCATCCAAGTCAGTGGCCTTAAAACGCGAGCTTCATGAACAAAGTCAGCACCAAGTGCCAAAGACTTCTGTACTCGCGTCCAAGGAAGTTTAAGTCGGCGGCGCAAATTCCAGAAGGAATGCACCAACTCAGACTTCATGAGGAAACCCAGATGATGATGATGCCAAAGTGCAAACTTGGGTAGACTAGAAACATCACGGCAAGTCGGGACGGCATACCAGCAGAGGCCTCTGTCAAGAGTTTAACTCTCTGCATCAGAATATGGACATGGAAGGTGATCAGGGAGACACTTTGTCCTGAAGAGACCAAACAGAAGCATGAAAGCTCTGGGTCATCTTCTTCCCTGGAGTCGTTTCATCCATGAAGACAGTGCCCCTGTTAGAAACTCTGAAGAAAGCGGAAGTTCTCAGAGCAATCGTTCTCTTAAGGGAAAATGGTCTAAAATCGGACTGCTAAAGAAGGCGAACCCCTATTTATAGGCCGCTCCTGGTAACCGTCATTAATGGGTCATCAATGGGAACCGTCGGCCTTAATGGCCGCACGATTGTCAAAGTCCAATGGGACGCTGACACGTGAAGGGTCGCTTCGGGAAATGTTGAAGACGCTGGTCTCCAACCGCCAGCGCCGGTTTTACATTAAAGGGTATTAACACCCCAGTCCAATGAAGAACCGATGCGTGGACAACTGCTTCGGGAAACAACGGATGACCCGGTTTCCCAATCGCCAGTGAAGACTTGACTTTCAATCGTCAGTACAGACTTGACGTTCAAAGATCTCATAAAATCTTTATGTCAGGCCGCATGTAACGCCTGGAAGTTACATCGATACGCAGATGGGAAAACCGCGTCCTGGAACCCGCGTCTCCTTTTTCGGAATGAATGACGTCCACCTGCGTTCCAAAGGAAAGTCCGCGTAACTTAGAATCGCGTCCCTTCAGCAAACAGGGCCCAGTTTAAGGGAAAGCACTTGACTCAGCAAAAGACTTAGCCCATTCTGAGATTAATGGGAAAATACACAAGGCTGCGTCCCTCGCGTCACGTCTTCATTGGCAGGACAGACTCGCGTTACTCAAAGCCGCGTTTCTCTCTGAGAGCTGACGCCGCCGCGTCTCCATATGGATTGACGCTGCGTCTCATCAAAAGGACTTAGTTCTATCTGAGTCCTTATGAACTGATGGCTGTGTCTCCATATGGATTGACGCTGCGTCTCATCAAAAGGACTTAGTTCTATCTGAGTCCTTATGAACTGATGACCGCGTCTCTCTATGAATTCACGATGCGTCTCATCAAAAGGACTTAGTTCTATCTGAGTCCTTATGAACTGATGACCGCGTCTCTCTATGAATTGACGCTGCGTCTCATCAAAAGGACTCAGTTCTACCTAAGTCCCTATGAACCAATGTCGTGTCTCATCAAAAGGGTTTAGTTCTGCCTAAGGTCCCATGGGTCAAACGCCGCGTTTCACTTAAAGAACTTAGTATCACCTAAGTTCAGCATTCACAGTCAGTTAATCAAAGATTGTGATCAAGAGGTCAAGGCAACAAAGGAGGTGGAACCAAAAACTTCAAAGACTTTTATTATATCAAAAATGATAAAAGTTAATACAAAACACTCTTAGTGAACAGAGTGTCCTTTTCTAAAAAAAAAAAGAGAAGGCTACAAGTCCTGGTCCGCCAAAGAACGGATTTGCTCTCTAAGGCGATGTATCTTATGTTGACGCGCCTTCTCAATCTCCATGAGAGCTCGGGCCCGCAGATCCGCTTCAGACAAAAATCCCTGCGCTTGCACTCGGAGGGATTCCAGCTCGGACGAACGAACAGAGAGGTCCGCTTCAGCTTGCGCCTTGGCAACCTCTAACTCCGCTAGCCTCTTTTCAGAGGTAGCAAGCCTCTGTTCGTTGAAGACAATCATGGCCTCAGCCCTGGCTATAACAGCCCGAGAGTCAAGGATAGCCTGCTTTGCGGCCTGTATGATCGCCTCTGACTCCTCGGACTCAATCGCCAGCCTTTGGTGATCAGCCTGGACACGTTCAAGAAGACGAGTGCTATCGGTGATCTTCTCCTCCACCTCTCTTCGCTCCTGCTCTTGAGCAACAAGGAGCCTGTTCAGCGTTTCTTAGGCTTCGTGGGATGAACCGGCATCATCCTCCAGGGACCGAAGCTCTCTCAAATGCTGTCCCAGCTGATCCACCAGCAGCTGACTCGCCTGAGCTAGCGAAGGGCCTCCGGCCAACTTGATGTTCTCGACCTGGTTTCCGAGAAACATCTGGGGAAGTCAAGGGAGCTACCCCTAGTCAGGACGAAATCGATGCATGTTCGCATCGAGGTAAGGAACTGCTGCACCGCCTGGCGTGTCAAAAGCTCCATGATATCATCATCCGAAGTGCTCCCCGATCCCCTCTCTATCACGGGGTGGGGGATGTAGATCGACTCTGTTGGTGCAAGAGTTGAGCTGACCACGGGTATGGCAAGAGCAGAAGCAGCCACTGGTGCTTCTAGGGGTACCACTTCTGCAGGAACCTCCACAGCCGATGACAGGGTAGTGAGCTCGACCTCCTCAGAAACCTCAGCCAAGGCTTGGGCCGTGTGGCCTTCCGGAGGGACACTGACCGTCAGACTCTCTACCTGGGCCCCCTCGGTTCTCTCTGCAAGTTATCTCAACATTAGCCAGAATGGTAAAAAGAGAAACATCCGGGACATCAAAACTTCCTTACCAAGCTGGAGGTCCAGAGATGTCGAATCCTTGGGCGAACCCTGCAGAGGAGAAATCTCCCTGACTTCAGTAATGGCCTCCTCTTCCTGCAGAGTAGAAGCCTCCCCGATTTCGGTAGTTGCTTCGGCAGCTGGAGTCTCAACTCCTTCCGGCTGGGTCAACTCTTGCACCATCTCCTCGATATGCGAGGAGGTTGTAGCCTCGGTATCCTCAGCCAATCCTGCAGCATAAAAGGAGAATGATTAAAGCCTCCTCTTCATAATGAAAAGGGAAATCGGGTCAGAAGGTGAAAAGAGTACCTTCAGCAGCAGCAACCGCTGGTGGTGACGTCGTCGCCGGCCCACACCCATGTATTTCCTCCTCCGAGATGTGTGAGAATTTGCTCGGATCAGGAGGAGC
The DNA here is from genome assembly GCA_038442645.1 of Agave tequilana. NCBI lineage: Eukaryota > Viridiplantae > Streptophyta > Magnoliopsida > Asparagales > Asparagaceae > Agave > Agave tequilana. The sequence goes on along the minus strand of JAVJIF010031224.1, from coordinate 87,916 downwards.
GGGTTCGTCACCATAGTCGACCTCATCCTCAAAATCGCTTTCCTCTGCGGATAAGGAAGACGACAGTTCAACGTGAGAGGCCTCGGTAGCCGGAGCCTTGTCTCTAAACACCCTAGTGGTAGGGCTGGGGTCAACCATCCGAGGACTGGAGATGAAGACAGAAGGAGACCCAGGCTGTTGTGCCTCATCCCTCCTCTGAGCTGAGGAAGACTCAGGCTGAGCTGAGATCCCCGGAATCTCAACATCGCATCCGCTCATTATATCGACCTCGAGCTGCTCGGTCTCGTCAGTGGCGGTGGGTCTGTCAACAGGCTCCCCTTCCTCTGCAATCCTGAGGCTCCTGCGGTGTAACCTGCGGGCATGGACCAAGGGAGTGTCATCCTTGTCCACCTCTCCCTCCCTCGGCTCCCCAACACCAGAAGGGATGTCCGCAGATCGAGAGACTGCAGCCGTCAAGTCTCTTCGAACCTTCTTTGGGGCAGGCTCAGCAATGGAAGTAGAGCCTTGACGACGCTTGCCCACCGCCTGTCGAGCTCTGGTTGGTCGCGGATCCGCCCTTGTTGCTCGCGGCTCCTCCCTTGACCTTCTCCCGACCTCCCTCAGAGCCTTCAGGTACTGCTTGACGCCTCGCGAGCGTTTACCGGACTCCGACCTTGCATCGAGATTTGCATTGATACTCTCAATGCATGAATACTCTGGAACAAAGTATGGTGTCTGGATGACTTGGAAGTACCAGGAGCAGAAGCTGAAGCTCATACGGCACTTTGATCCCTCGATAGGCAGACGAAAAGTTGCTCCTGTCCCTCCGGCCACACTGTAGTACCAAGCCCGAGCACCTTCGAACAAGTTCCCTTCGAAGGCGAGTTGAGCATTGGGATTGCCGACGTAGAGTTGATCGTAGCCAAACTGTCGGGCGAAACGATTCGGCATGTACGGCTTGATTGTGCATGAAGTCACTTGCCGGAAAAGCACATATCCGGGCCGAATGTTGATCAACCACCAGAAGACCCCCGTGGACAACCTCGTAAAGTCATCTGGGCCCGCGAAATCAGTAAATAGATCTCCGAAAGATGCACCAGGGATCTCGGGGAAGCAGCGATTGAGCTGGTAGTTCGAAGCATCTGAAATGCACTTTCGGACGAAATACATAAAAGTATTACGCCAGTCCGAACCCTCCAACCGCTGTACAAAAGGGGCGAAACCCTCACTCCAAGGCACCGGCGTCATCAGGGAAGGGTAGTGCATCACGTACCAAGCCATGAGGTACGTATAAGGTAGCTCGATCCGAGGGTTGGGGCGCTTCACCGTCGGCTTCCCCTCTGAGTCAAGGATCGGCTTGCCATGGGAGTCGACAGCCTTCCCGGGTTCGCAGAAAGCCTGGGTTAACGCCCGCAACCCGCTCTGAATGCCAGCCGCCACGGCCGGAAGAAGGGCTATGGGACTGCCATAGGCCAGGAGCACCGCCGGGTACACCACGTCGGCAACAATGACTTCATGTGGCAGCGTGGGCACCACACAACGCTTCAGCCACAGCATTAAAAAGCCCGCCAACAATGCTCGATCGGAGATAGGGGTCCGGGCTTGATGGTGAAAGCTTTCGAAGACCATGTCAGGTTCGAAACCGTCCTCGTTCGAAACTGTGGTGTAGAAGCCTTCAGGAGCCTGGGCGATCCTGTCGTCAATCTCCTCGTCGGAGCTGGGAGCCATTCGGGTTATTGGATGGTCTTTCTTGTTGACATTGTTGAACAAGTAACTGGCCCAAGATAGCTGCTTGATTCCTCCCGACCTCCAAGTGGTCATCTGGCCGCAAATATGGAAATGACATAGCACTTCCCAATAAGTCTCGTACATTTGAGGAGACCCTTTCTTCATAAGGTTGAGCTCCTCAGTGGTTGGGACATATTCCTCATAGGGAGAATCCCCTGTTTCCAGCCCAGAGACCTCATGCAACTCATGCAGTGCAAGGCCTATCTCTCCGACTGGGGTGTAGAATGTCCCCGTCAAAGAATTGTAACGCTCAAGGACCCCAAAGAAGTTCTGAGAACTCGGCGGGATGCCATACTGCACACGCCCTGACTGCTGGGTACAGTCCCACATGCTCCAGCAGATCTCCAAGATCGGTAAGGACGAAGCTCACCATCCTGCGCCACCAATACTTCTCGGTGGAATGAACCCACCCGGGCGCACGGAACTCAACAGAAAAATCACCCTCCGCTTTCATAAACGCGTTGAGGAAGGTAGTGCCGAGTTTTGGTATCTCTCCAACTGGGAGCTCAGACTTGCGCGACCCGGGGAACAGGCCGAGAACCGCCCTATCATGTACATCATGGCGGTATATCTTCTGGGAGCCCAAGTCACCAAGGGTAATCTCAGGGACGTAGTGGGAAACGTCCCATGTCATCTTCCGAGGGACGGACATGTGCTGGAGATAAGACAGCGGGAACATTCTCTCCATGTCTGGAAGAAAGAATCTTCTATCCCCTATCTGACGGAGCCATCTATAACTTCCGTCATACATGGAATAGCCGCCATCGCTGATACGATCTCCGTAGAAGAAGGCAGGCTTCTCCAGCTTGACGCGATCATCCGTTGTGAATGCTGCATCGGTCATAAGCACCCTAAGGGTTGTCATATCAACATTGGAGAGCCTTTTCTGGCGCTCCTATGACTTGTCAGCAGTCACAGGTACTGTCCTTCGTAGCACAAAGGCCAGATCACGGTCAGCACCACCTACATGTCCAAAGTGGCGCTTCTTGGCGAGCGGGGCAGAAGGGTGTGGTACTGCAAAAGAAAAGGACATTTAATCAGACACCTTATCAAAAATGCTAAGTGTCTATAGTCCAAACGCAGAAGAGATACTGGACGCAGGAATTATCAAATCCGCGTCCAGACCTGCGAATCTGCGTCCAAATGCAGAAGAGATACTGGACGCAGGAATTATCAAGTCCGCGTCCAGACCTGCGAATCTGCGTCCAGACGCAGAAGAAATACTGGACGCAGGAATTATCAAATCTGCGCCCAGACCTGCAAATCCGCATCTAGGCGTAAGACCAGCAGGATCAAGTCCGCGTTTGCAAACCAAGACTTATGAAAATTCTCTAAGTACTTGGGCTCAGGCGCCAGATTCATAAAGACCAGCACCTGATGTCACAGAACGCCAGGATCAAGTCCGCGTTTTGCAAACCAAGACTTATGAAAGTTCTCTAAGTACTTGGGCTCAGGCGCCAGATTCATAAAAACCTGCACCTGATGAAAAATCTTCAAGTCCGCGTCCAGACTCTTCACAATTAGAAATATTCTAAGTTAAGAATCCGAAATGCAGGACTCACTGGCACCGGGGTCATCAAACCCGCGCCTTGGTTATCAACTCAAAGACCGCGTCTGAGACCGCGTCTGAGAATCAAACACGATTTGTTTTTCTGTGTTAATGGTTCTCCTCCAAAAAAAATATATATATCTTTTGGGGTTCCATGAACTCCCATTAATGATGAAAGCCTAAACGGCATTATACCTGGGAAAGAGACTGCCTGCGCGGAGGAACCGCCCCTCTGGGCCTAAGCGACGGCCGCTCTTGAGGAGGATGCGGTTGGCTTGGTCTTGGGTGCCATTGGTGATTAAGAATCCAGTAATGGAGATGAACAGAGAAAGAAGAACTCTTTTTCTTGAAAACCCTAAACAAGTACGCTCGGAGAAGAAGAGGTATCTCTCTGACTGTTGCCTTTTATAGGCACAAGGATTCGCGAAGATACGCGGCGCGTGGCTCAATTAGTTCTGCAGCGAGTCAGCGCTTGACACGTGGAAGAAATCATTTGATGATTCGCGAAGATCATGCGCCATGACTCTGCAGCAAGTCATCGCTTGACACGTGGAACAGATCATTTAATGAACCGGGAAATTCGCGCGCCAAAATTTGAAATCCCGTCGGTTCCCCAGGCCAACTGACAGTGCAATCATGACATGGCACGGATTCGCACCCGACGGTCGCGTCTCTTCGATGGATATGCCCCGTCATCACCGCCATAAATGCATTCAAAAAGTCGCGTCTCTCTAAGAAGTTCGCGTCTTTCCAGTCCGGCTGAACATCGCGTCTGCTTTATGGAATATCAGTCGGGTTTCCATTTCCAAAAACGCACCCCATGAAAGTCGCGTCTTTAAAGCAGTACTATCTCTGCTCTTCAAAAAGAACTGGCGTTCAGTCCTTGCTTCTGCAAATCAGTTTCAACAGTACACTGGCACAAGCAGACGATCGTCCACTCTTGGCTTAAAGCGCGTCCATGACAGACTAAAAGCAATCGGGGAGGTTTAGACTGTGTATCTAGACACTCAACACGATCAACTCTGGTGGCCTCAAAGAGTTCAACAGTACACTCACAAAGACCAACTCCAGATAAGATCAAACCCGAGCATTAACAGTCCAGTCATAGAGGTGAATTCAGCTAGAGTCCAAAGTATTTCGAAATCCGTCCCAGTTAACTGCGGAATATCGAAAACTTTGGAGGGGGTTCTGTAGGCTGTCTAAAAATCACTAATAGACAAGCCATTAAAAGGCAGAGTTTCAGACTCAAGGCGCGTGGGCTCGACACCCGCGTCTCAGCATCAAGGCGCGTGGGCTCGACACCCGCGCCTCAGCATCAAGGCGCGTGGGCTCAACACCCGCGCCTCAGCCTCAAGGCGCGTGGGCTCAACACCCGCGCCTCAACCTCAAGGCGCGTGGGCTGAAACCCGCGTCTCAGTTATAACCGCCCTGGTTATGGGGCCAGTCGCCGCCCACATAGCAGGGAGGTCAGCCCCTCATCGTGGAGCATTTTTAGGGGGCACGTTCACCCCCTAGGACCCCTATAAATAGCCTCATTTGCTATAAGGTCGAGGCAATCAGAGGAGAGTGGCAATTGGCGATCGGCAAGCGACGGGCAATTGGAGATCAGAAGAAAATTAGAAGGCAGAAGGCAATCAGACGACAAGACAGAGACAGGAGAGAGCTCAACTCTTCATCAAGCTTGTTGCGTACAAGCTACTCTTTGCCTACCTTCTCTTTAAGAGTTTTGGTAGACAAGAGCTGTGCTACTCTTTCTACCAGCCGAAGAGAAGATCCCTGACGATCCCGACGGTCATCCGGTCAACGGAGAACAAGATTCACTCTCCACCGCCACACGAAGAACCCAGCATTAAACAAAGGGGGGATTCAAGATTCAACATCCTCCCTCCCTTGTAACTGGAAGGAAAAGTTATTTTTGTTGTAATCTTTTCATCTGATTCAAGGAAAATTTTTACAGCATTTCCTCTTCTCTCTTTTCCGGCGCGTACAGTTCCAAAGACTACAAACTCAAACTCTCTTTCTTTTCTCTTTTTCCACAAAACAAAGATCCTAAATAGATTAGGATAGAATGATAGCTCAAGTGTGGAAACTAGGTGTTTGAAAAACAGCAACAAAGAAAAACACTTGGGAAAATTCTTGCAAAAGATATAGAATGAAAACCAAGACAAATCTCCCAAAATACTCTTTTCTTTGATTTTTTCAAAAACCTAAAACAATAAGATGAATTCTTTTGGCCCAAAAACACTTTTGAAATCTTTTAAAACACTTCAGAAAACTGAGAATTTTTGCTCTTAAAAATCTTGGTGAAAACCTCAAACAAATGGGGTATTTATAGCCCCATCAGAAAACTAGCCGTTAGGCTGATGTGGCAGCCTGACAGGCTGACGGTCGACAGGCCCGGTCGACCGCCAACGGTCAGAAATGTGACCGTTGGGCAACCACGGTCGACCGGCGCGGTCGACCCAAACAAACAGAGAGCACTGCTCTCAGACCCGGTCGACCCCGGACGGTCGACCGTCCCAGTGTCTCCAAACGTGCACAGATTTGTGCACGTCGGTCGACCGGCACGGTCAACCGACTTCAGCCAAGTCGACTAAGTCAGTTGACTTAGTCGACTGATTGAAGTCTGGAACAGAAATCTGGGTCAGAAAAACTGGGAAAAATATTTTATAAAAATCTTTTCTTTTCTGAAAATCCCATAAAACTTGTTTTAACATTTTATATTGAAACACAAACAAGTGATAAAAATTTTAAGACATATATCAATCATATCAATTCATTTATGAGTCTTGCAAATTTTATCAAAAACAAAACTTGTATTTTTATCAAACTTGATTTTTCCAAAACATGAATAGGATAGTCAAAATAAGTTTGTCTAGCAAGTTTAAAGCATGTATGTATATCTAGAACATATCTAATATACATAGAAATAAAGTAAACTTGTTTTGATCTACTATTCATGAAAACCAAATCCAAAACATAAATCATTTGTGTGTTGTACACTTGAGCATATCAACTATACTAAACTTTACAAATGGATCTAAAACACACTATCTAAACTATGGATACCTAAGTCTTCTTGATGATCTTCATCTTCAAGTTGACTTGCTCCAAAACTTCATCCATGAACTAGGCAATGTGTGATCTTGAAGCTTTGGCCCTGGAATCACTATGAAAAGCTTCTAAACTCCTTGTTGAAGCTAATCACCAACTAATATCTTGGTTAAAGATCTGAAACTTAAACAACACAAGATTATTAGTAAACATAACTACATGAGTTAATCATCATCAAAACTAGGGTGGAAGGCCTTTGGGCCAACAATCTCCCCCTTTTTGATGATGACAAAACTCATGGAGTTATATATGCATGGATTAAAGTTAAGCTTCAAAGAAGCTCCCCCTTAACTCATGCATAAACAAATAAACAAAAGATATGCAATGAATGTACATAAACATGTATGCATTAACATGCATACATCAACATGCATAAAACACATAAACATATTCTAGAAGCTCTAGTTACCAATTAAATTAATAAACATTAACAAAAACACTAGATGCTCTAGATACCAATAAAACTTAATATATGTAAAAACATAAGTATGCATATATAAAACACAAATTATTCTCCCCCTTTTGTCAATTATCAACAAAGGGGTAAACAATCACAACAATAAATAATAATGAGGGGTAAAAATCTTTCTCCCCCTTTTTGTCAATCAAACAAAAAAAATAATGTTCTCCCCCTTTTTGTCTAAAACAAAAACAAAGTCAATAAGGGGTGACTATAAACAACATGATATCAATAGAAAAATATGTCAATGAAGCATCTTGATATCAATCGAAATAAACAAAGATCAATAAGTGTTATATGCTATATACATTCATGAAGAGGAAGACGCTAAGTTAGTTTTCCTACACATATGCATTACATGAAAGAGGGATGTTAAGCCCTAATTCACATAACACACATTATGTAATGCATAAGAGGAGATGTGAAGCTCCCCCTACACACGTGTACCACATAATGAAGAGATGTTAAGCTCTTCAATACAAGATACACTCAACATGAATCTATATGTAGAAGAGATGTTAAGCTCTCCTTGCATATAGTCAATATAAATCAAAACTTTTGTATTTTTCTTTAAAAAAAAAATTTAGATACCAATTTAAAACACAAAACATCTTGATATCAAAAGATAGTATTTTTCTTTAAGTCATATAAACAATTGAAATGACTATTTTTTATCATAAAGCAAGGGAGTGGAAATACAAGTACCAATTGAAATATGAAAAACGAATTTTCTCCCCCTTTATGAAATACCAACAAAAGCTATGCGTAGGCTTGAAATAAAATACCAATTGAAAACTAAATCAATTGAAATAAAGTTGAAACTCAAGCTCTAGCATAAACAAAATTTGTGTGAAAAATTTATATCTTAAGCACAAATAAAACAAGTATATGTGTATGAAATAGAAAGAGTACCAATCACCAATAGATGATACCAATTGAAAGTATACATACACAATAAACATATGAGTATACAAAAAGATCAAAATGATACCAATTGAAAGAGTTCAATGATACCAATTGACATAACAATAAAAGCATGGTATAACTCATATAACTAATCCTCCCATCTCATGCACAAGTTTAAAATGATTTTCAATATAAACATACAAGGCATGGACTCCCATCCAACCTCCCATTGATGGTAGGGGTTTTCAAAAATGGATTTGAAAATAAGTTTTGTTTGAAAAACTCTACCAAAGTGAAGAATACGAACTAGTTAAAATGGAAATTTTTGTTAACTAGTGCGAAATCCTTCAAGCAAGGAATAAACTAAAAATAATTTTCATAAAACATGAAATCCACATGATAATCAACACTCTAATTCAATTAGGCATAAATATGACTCATGAATACAAAACATGAGCAAGCAATAAATGTGAGTGTACAAATAAAGTGTGAATATCATAATCATGAAAATATTCAATTAAGCTCAATTATTCCTTAAACATTGAAAACACGAAAATCATCAAAACTTATTTAATCTTCATGGCATATGTATGTCTAATACAAACTAAAGTATACATACATATCCAAAACATAAAGAGTCCACAAATGTATATGCATGAAGGCACGTGGCTCAAAAAGGATAAACATGTATATCTAATAGTTTGGACAAGATAGACATATACGTGAAGTTAAACAATTAAACACAAAATCAAGAAAAACTAAATCTTCACCAAAGCAAATTTCATTTTAAGGTATATGTATGAATTGTCAACACAATAAGTATACATACATATCCCAAAACACAATTGAGTCCATATATATAGATTTGCATGAAAGGCAAATGACTCAAAGAGGTATACATGTATATCTTAAAGTTTGGCAATACAAACATATACATGAAGTGAAAAATCATAAAACAAATCCAAAATAAAAATGGAATACAAGTTTGAAATGTATGAATCATCAAAACTAGACTATACTAGCACATCTAATAGGTTCAAATAAGCAATCAAGCCCAACATATATAGATTTATTTGTGGCCCACTATATGTACAAGTATAAATCCTAGTCTTAATGAAAACTAACATCTAAACAAGTAATCTTAACATGAAGCATCAAAACACAATATAAAAATCATCATGATAAAATTAAAACATGATTACTATGTAAATTCACATGTATTAGATTCATAATGTACATTATAGCTTAAACAAAAGTGAGAACACTAAGAATGGGTTCATATAAGCATGTGTGTCTCAAATACTATACATGTATGTCAAGGATCTAATAATCATGGTATTTACATACTAATCCATAGACATCAAAAACATGCTATAAACAATGAAATGGAAAGCATGTAAACAATAAATGGGAGTAAAGGATTGTTACCAAAACTGAAGAAGCAACTCTCCCTATCTCCAAAACAACGTGGTCCTCTCCACCAAATCTTCCCTTGAGAGTGATGCATCCAATTGATTTCCTTTTAAGTCCGGAACGCATCCACTCCAAGGTGCCATCACTCTTCACGTCATGTGAGAGCCCTCACCTACATCAAAAATAGGAGGGGTGGTCTTTGGTACCCATATCTTCTTGGGTCCATGAGGGTTAGTCTCATTTCTAACCCAAACAAAATCCTTTGCTAAATTAGGACTATGCAATCTATCAAAGCAAAATTTAGCAAGGTGGCCCTTACGTCCACAATGTGTACAAGTGTACACATGAGCATACGTGTGATGGTGTCCGTGAGGAGCATGTGTATGCCGTGGAGGGTGTGCATGCATAAAGGATAGAACTTGTTTCTTTCGAACCAAGGATTCCAAGCGTGTATGGTTCATGGCACATTGGCTCATAGTGGAGCCCAAACAATCTACTCTCTTCTTTAACATACAAATATCATCATTAATCTTAGAAGAAGAGGTACATGCATTAGGTAGACTAGATGAAGAAGCTACACTAGCATGACAAACATGTGCATCAATCTTATTTTTCAAACAATCATTTTTCTTTAAACACACATCTAAATCATTTGAAATAGAGATAATTTTATTTTTCAAAGCAACATTCTCTTTTAAAACAAAATCAATTTTTGAAGACAAGTTTTCATTTTTCTTCAAAACAACATGGCAATCATTTTTTGATTTTAAAAATTCATTTTCTTTATGTGCAAGTTCTAATTGAAATCTTAATGAATCCCTTTCATTATAGACCTCAACCTTCTCTTGCAAAACATTGTTAAGTCTAGAATGCAAACTCTTATTTTCTTTTTCAATTTCTAGACTTTTCTTTTTCAAAATTTTATATTTTTCTATTAGTTTTTCACACACAATAGAAAGTTCTTCATTCAAAGCAGGGCATCAATATGATCATTTGAAGAACTAGCACAATCATTACTATCTAGTTGAGATTCCGAATGTACCTCAAGGGAGTCATTCCCTTGGACCATTAAGCATTGAGAGTCGGATTCTCCACTGGACTCTTCCTCTTGTTGAATTGGCACTTGAAGCTTGGAGGTGTTGATGGTTGTCAACAAATTCCACACTGCAAAGGCGGAATCAATGTTAGAAACATGTAAAAGATATTCTTTAGGAAGTGTGCTTCTAATGGCCTCAAGGGCTTGTGCATTGGCCCCTATATGATTGCTATCACTAAGGAAGGATTCCTTGGTAATGGCAAGGTAAACCTTATGTTCTAGGGTTTGTAAATAAACGGTCATCCTAATCTTCCAAACATGAATGTTGGAAGGGTCAAACAAAGGTGGGGTCATGAAAGCCATGATAAACTATATGTGTGCAAACAAGCAAATGCAAATGTAGATTAGCAAACAAATGGATCTCACTCCTAGGATGTTAAGCCTAATATCAGGAGCACTAGCTCTGATACCAATTGAAAAACACGTAGAGGGGGGTGAATAGGTGTAAGTGCTAATCTAGTGAACTAAATGCGCTAAATGCGGAAGCTAATACAAATTATTGCAACACACTTAATACAATCAACAAGTGTAGCCGAATTCCCCGTGAAGGGCTCTGGACTAACTCCTCTTGATTCCCCTTGAATGGGTTGAGGTGCTATGTGAAGCTCTTGTTGATTAAGTACAAGTGAGGCACACACAAACAACCAAGCATATACAAGATATAGCAATATGAAATATGCAAGGCACAACACAAATGCAAACAAGTATGATATGAATGATGAATGATGCTTTGCACAATATAAAGAGAGAGAGAGTTGAGAGATATTAGATCAAACGCAAACACAAGGATATGTTTCGAGGTTCGAGCACCTTGCTCTACATCCCCGCCTACACCACCGTGTAGGATTTCCAATCCACTATCTCCCACCGAGGGAACCTCTACCGAAGAGGATTTGTTACAACAAATGGAGTACCGAACTCCTCTCTCAATACAAACACCTCCTCACACAAGAGGGGTAGGCCCTTAGCCAAACAACCACAACACCTCTACCGAAGAGGGTTTACAACCAAACTCCACCTCTCACTAGAGGGAGCAAACCAATCACCCGATCACCTCTACCGAAGAGGGATACAACAAGAATAAGGGTGTTTACAACAAGTGGTTCCAAAGACCACAAACTCAAACTCTCTTTCTTTTCTCTTTTTCCACAAAATAAAGATCCTAAATAGATTAGGATAGAATGATAGCTCAAGTGTGGAAACAAGGTGTTTGGAAAACAAGCAACAAAGAAAAACACTTGGGAAAATTCTTGCAAAAGATATAGAATGAAAACCAAGACAAATCTCCCAAAATACTCTTTTTTTTTGATTTTTTCAAAACCTAAAACAAATAAGATGAATTCTTTTTGGCCCAAAAACACTTTTAAAATCTTTTAAAACACTTTAGAAAACTGAGAATTTTTGCTCTTAAAAATCTTGGTGAAAACCTCAAACAAATGGGGTATTTATAGCCCCATCAGAAAACTAGCCGTTAGGCTGATGTGGCAGCCTGACAGGCTGACGGTCGACCGTCAACGGTCAGAAATGTGAACGTTGGGCAACCACGGTCGACTGGCGCGGTCGACCCAAACAAACAGAGAACACTGCTCTCAGACCCGGTCGACCCGGACGGTCGACCGTCCCAGTGTCTCCAAACGTGCACAGATTTGTGCACGTCGGTCGACCGGCACGGTCGACCGACTTTAGCCAAGTCGACTAGGTCAGTTGACTTAGTCGACTGATTGAAGCCTAGAACAGAAATCTGGGTCAGAAAAACTGGGAAAAATATTTTATAAAAATCTTTTCTTTTCTGAAAATCCCATAAAACTTGTTTTAACATTTTATATTGAAACACAAACAAGTGATAAAAATTTCAAGACATATATCAATCATATCAATTCATTTATGAGTCTTGCAAATTTTATCAAAAACAAAACTTGTATTTTTATCAAACTTGATTTTTCCAAAACATGAATAGGATAGTCAAAATAAGTTTGTCTAGCAAGTTTAAAGCATGTATGTATATCTAGAACATATCTAATATACATAGAAATAAAGTAAACTTGTTTTGATCTACTATTCATGAAAACCAAATCCAAAACATAAATCATTTGTGTGTTGTGCACTTTAGCATATCAACTATACTAAACTTTACAAATGGATCTAAAACACACTATCTAAACTATGGATACCTAAGTCTTCTTGATGATCTTCATCTTCAAGTTGACTTGCTCCAAAACTCCATCCATGGGCTAGGCAATGTGTGATCTTGAAGCTTTGGCCCTGGAATCACTATGAAAAGCTTCTAAACTCCTTGTTGAAGCTAATCACCAACTAATATCTTGGTTAAAGATCTGAAACTTAAACAACACAAGATTATTAGTAAACATAACTACATGAGTTAATCATCATCAAAACTAGGGTGGAAGGCCTTTGGGCCAACAGATTCTGGATCCGTTGCGATCGTGGGAACGAGAGCTACCTTCCCGGAGTGTTTTTCTTTTATAAATTATATTTTATCATGTTTATTGACATTGCTTGATATATCGTGATATGGATAAAATACGGGAACTATTAATTATTAACTGGTAATGCTTGGACATGCATTGTAATAGGGATAACCTAGCATATGATTAGGTATTTCCTGATTTAGAAGAACGAGATACTGGCAGAGACAACCCGGACACAGTCATCATACCTTCACATCCACTGACACCCGGGCCACCATGTCACCATATTCTTGTACACCACTATGATATGGCTTGTATCACAGTCACGTTGCATGTATACTGATCCACAGCAACGCTATGACACTACACTGTCACGAGTCATGCATGCTAGACACCGTAGGATCAGGGTACTACCTGATACACGGACTACCGTTCTTACGCAGATATGTTATACGGATCATGGCTACACAATTACGTTCCACTTGTACACGGATACTTACTGCATGTCATAGTATTGTTAGTGTTATCAGCATTACACGGATACTGTAGGTTACTGTACATGAGATTAGACACTGATCACTGTTATTACATGTACATGTTGCACCGATATTTATACATGCACCACTTCGCGGATACTCGTTACACAGGCAGCACTGCTACATAGGCTCACCGCACAGGTGTACATGCCTATGTTGCTTCTATCTTCTTGTCATATGGATTACCGTGCATATTACATATATTATTGTTCCATGTTATCGTATTCATGTTATATGATTGTTTCTTATTACTGATACAGATATACCAGTTACTGGACATGAGAACTGTTGATATGCTATATGTGGACTTCCATATCTATTGCTCCCGTTTCCCGTTATATTGTTCCTGTTATATTGTTCCCGTTTCTCGGTATATTGTTCAAGTTATCTTGTTCATGTTATATTGTTCCTGATTCCCGTGATATTGTTCTACGCTATCAACAGAGCTCAGGTCCAGTTATCATGTTACCCGTATCATGTACAGTAGTTATTCTTGTTACATTGTATACTTGATATAACAGATCATAAAGCTAACTTGGGTATGGGGGAGACTTGACGGTTGATTAGATCTTATCGGGTGATGTACTGGATCCATTTTGTTTTCCCACTGCAGGGGACGGTAGTGCTACCTACCAATTGCTCCATGAGCTCTTGTTACTTGATTCATGCTCCTCTCTTAGCGGAGGGCCCTGGTCTTAGCAGCCAGGGGCTTGTTTAAGGCCGTGATCCCGGGTATGCACGGGATACACCTACCCGATAAGAACTCCTCGACCATGGGTTTCCAATTAACATAATAAAACAGTATACACACAATAGTGACGTCGGAAACACTTGTTATTTGGTCACTCTATCGTTTGGATAATGGTACCCGTAGACCATGTCCGGATGGGTTCGACTGGAGTGCGGGCTCCAGTATGAACTGCCAGTGGTATGGGACACTGGAAGAGATTGATTAAAATACCAGGTGGTACTGATTGCTACTATTATATAAATGACATGACTGTGACATGACTTGCCTGATACATGTTTAGTTGTACTTGTTACTGTTCCTGATCATCTATTCGATATCATGTTACATGGATACTTGTTCCTTTACCTGGTACATGTTACATTTTTTGTGGTGGCATACTATTCATGCATATGTACATATATTCTATGTTCTGTATACCTTGCAGACATCATTACTGTCTATGCACCATACCGTATTATGGTTATAATGCATATGCCCATCTACATGTTCACTCCTACCACGTCACCACTCGCATGGTCGTTTCTATCACGTTACTTCGGTCACGTCACCACTAACTTGTTCATTTTTTTTATGTCATCACTAGACAACATTATTTATGATATTACCTGGATACGATTAGAGACATGACCCGATGACCTGTTTATATATTTCTCCTGCTTACATGTTTATATATCTCTACTGCTTATTATATCCTTATTCCATGGGATTACTAGTCCTACATTATGTATTCTATATTATTATCGTGCTTGTATTACTATTATATATATATATATATATATATATATATATATATATATATATATATTACTGCCTCCTTCATTTTACCACTCACTAGGTCGCTTTCTGACGACCCTGGGTTTGCATGCCCAGGTTGGAGATCCGAGTTACCGTAGCTTCAGAGAGTGCCTTGGAGTCACATGAGAGATTCCTCATCGGGACTATTCATAGGTATCTTAGTGATTTATTTCCGTTATATTATTTGTCCATCTTTTCATATCTGTTATGATCGCTAACCTCTTCTGCAGGTATTTTTATACTTATTTCATGCTAGAACTCATGTATATATGGAGGTTCTGTCCTGTACTGAGGCTTAGCGTACGTACGTGAGGGTTTTCCGCCCTGCGTATGTACGTCGCCATAACGTCCCCGTACCTGCGGGATCGGGGCGTTACAACACTCCTCCATAATCTAATCCCAGTCTTCAAATTCCAGTTCGGGGACAACCGCCTTTGCTTATATGGCGGGAACTCCCGAGGAGATGGCCAAGCGATTTGAAGAGCAGGCCCAAGTTCAACGGGAGCAATTCGATATGATTCGAGCTCAGCAAGAATCTATCGACACCCTTAAGCAGATTCTATCACAACTGCTTAAGGACAAAAAGAAGCAGAATGCTAAAACTCCTTCTAAGAAGTCCAAAGGTAAACGAAAGAAAGGGGAGAGCTCATCTTCTGCAAACATTTAGAATGAAGAGCATTCCAACTCTGAACCACCCAAATCTTCATCTGAAGAGGAGGATAACTCAGAAAATGGGAGTACTCATTCCAAAAGGATGAGCAAATTAGAGCAACGCCTTGAGACCCTCACCAACTGAGATGGACTCCAAGATGTGGGGATAGTTCGACCCGAGGGGATACAGCTCCCTACTCTCTCAAATTCAAGGCGCCGACCCTTCACATTTTCGACGGTAAAGGGTCACCGAACCAACACATATACTACTTTTAATCCCAAACTGGGAATGTAGTATCGAACGATGCCAGTTTGGTCTTTATTCATTGGCACTCTTAAAAGGGTCGCCTTTGAATGGTTCATGAAACTTACTACCGACTCAATTAAAATATGGGCCGACCTCGAGAAGTTATTTCTGCCTCATTTCTTTGAAAACAATTCAAGAATTTCAGTGTCGATTCTCCTTGCAGCCAAGCAGAAGAAAGGAGAGTCTATCAAAACTTTCGTCGAGAGATTTCAGAGCATGGCATTTTGTTATCCTAGCGACATGACCCAGTCTACACTAGTTGAGACGTGTCATCATAACCTGCAAACTTTTCTACTCGCTTAAATGGGAGTGACGGAATAACGCACTTGGAAGCAGTTGGTGCTACATGGCGAACAGGCGAAAGAGATCATCACTAGGGTCAAGGCTGAAGAAAAAGACAGCAAGCCGAGACCCGACAAGTCAATGTGACGCACACCAGAGTCGTCTTCTCGACCAAAAAGAAGAGATATTTTGGAAACAAAGGTCAAATCACCTTCAAAGACCAAGTCAGTCAGAGGAGGTATGACTTTTGCCAACCACGTGCTAATAAATCATATTCCTTCAAGGATGAGCACGTTGTCTCTTTGTTCAAGTTACTCTAAAAGAGTAACAGACTCAAACTTCCAGAGATCAGTCGCTCTGAAGAGGTGGGAAAGACTAATGATCCCAACTACTGTTTATATCACAGGATGCTGGGGCACCCTACCAAGAACTGTTACATCTTTAAAGATGTCCTTCAGGCTCTGATCGATGCAGAGGTATTGAAGTTTCGTCCAGAACAGAAGAAGATGACCGCCAACATGACTGCTACATCACCAATTCAATTTGGGCGAAATCTTCCACTAGCACCAACCGGAGTGGTTTCCATCCCGAATGGAAAACTAAGAGTGATCAATACTGATTCTCACAACCAAAGCGAGAAAGGTCTTATTCCTGTCCCTACTTCTCAAGGAGAGACGATGTGAGTCCATCCTGATATCGTCGAAAGCTAGTAGTGGAGGACTGTCACAACAGGAAGTCCAAAGGCAAAGCTAAAGCATCTTCCAGCAATATGGTGAGCATCTCTACAAGAGAAACCGAGAAAGATGTCGCCTCCCTTACTAGTTCGAGAGACGAGGAGTTCGCCCTTGTTGCTGACCCAGGCGTACCTTCCATATTAAAGACTCGATCCGGGAAGCAGTAACTGAAGCAGTATGGCGAGCCAGTAGCAAACTCCCCACAATTAGCTGAGGAGGCAATCGAGCAGTCCACAGGGACATCCGTGAAAAGCAGAAAGAGCTACGATATGTCAAAGCTCTGCCGAAAAGCGATGTGGGACCATCAACTCCCTTCCGTTTTGATGTCTTGGCTCAACTAGCCAACATCGCTACTCGAATCTCTCTCTATGAGGTCCTAAGGCTTTCCAAGCCTACTAGGGACGCTCTAAGAGAAACATTAGCAGATGCAAAGATTTTTGTAACCCAGATTCCTGCTACATGTGAAGAGAAAAACGACAGCCATTGCCACCATATCTCGAAGCAATTTTTCTCATCACCTTTACCCCAGAAGACATGCAAGTTAAAGGAAAATATGACAAATCCCCATATAACACAGGGCATATCAGATAAACTGAAGTGATCCGCATTCAGGTTGACCCAGAATCCGCGTTGAGCATTATGCCCCGCAGAGTCATGCAACATTTGGGATCCCCACCTACTGTAGGCTGTCTAAAAATCATTAAAGACAAGTCACCAAAAAGCAGAGTCCAAACTCCAGACGCAGGGCTGATCATAGCCATCACAACAGCATCAAGACGCGAGGATCAAAATTCGCGTCTCAGCGTTACTGCAGCGTCAAGACGCGAGGGCCGAAACCCGCGTCTCTGCATTTCTGCAGCGTCAAGACGCGAGGGCTGAAACCTGCGTCTCAGTATTACTGCAGTATCAAGACGCGAGGGCCGAAACCCGCGTCTCAGTATCACTACAGCACCAAGGCGCGAGGGTCAAAACCCGCGTCTCAGTTATAACTGCCCTTGTTATTGGGTCAATTACCGCCCACATAATGAGGAAGTTAACCCCCATTATGGAGCGTTTTTAGGGGGCACGTTCACCCCTGAAACCTCTATAAATAGCCCCGTTGCTATGGAGAAGGGGTCGGTCGATTGGATCAGATAATTCTTGGAGAAGAATTTCGCTTGTGAGCTGTAGAGGCCCCGAGACTTCCACCAAAAAGAAAGAGAGTTCAACTCTTCAAGCAACTTGCTGCGTACTGATTGGTCGCTAATGTTGCACATTTAGTATCATATTTCCATACTTATTATAGAATAAAATCTGCATTGTCCTAATTAAATGTTAATTTATTTACAGGCCCATTCCATAAGGAGAATGAAGAGAAATGAGCCCAAAAGCCCACTAAATTCTGAGTTAAATCAGAATTAATTCGAACTCAGTGAATCAGGGCAAAATCAAGAGGTTGAAAACCGGTTGAGAAGAATCCTCTCAGAATCGATCGGTTGAAGCAAAGATCAACTGAGGATAATATCAAATACAGAGAGATAAATGGATAGAAAGAAGATCAACGGATGAGATGAAGCAAGTTTGATTCAGATTCTGACTGGATACATTTTAGTATTCGAATCATAACTTTTGCTACAGAATCTCAATTCTGATGATTCAAGATAATCCAGAAAGAAGACGTACAGAGCTACAACTCTTATGTTGATCATTATTTCTAATTCTGTCATTTGATAAGTGATATTCAGCAATCAATACGCCAATAAACTGCAGATCAGAACTGAATATCCACCTCAAATCAAGTTTGAAGATAAGGGGAGTTCAAAAATTGCCAGATTTACTTATCTTCATACTCCTCTACCCTCTCCATTTCTCCTATAAATACCTGCACTCAAAGGCAAAAGGGACGACCATGCAGAGTTATGATTTAGACTAGTTTTTCAATTCTTAGTTTAGGTTTTTCTTTTCTTGTTATGTAAATTGTATGTAAGCTTAGGTTAGATGATGATTCATGTAAGTAAGAGAGAGAGGCATATGTTGAGAGTGACACCGATGTACCCTCCTCCTTTCTTCCATCATTTCAAGCAATAAAAGGTAACATTTGTATGTTCTGCTTTACTTTCATTTTCTTTTGTTTTCATCTTCCTCTTCTACTTTACCTCGTTATTTTTGTTGAGTTTACAAGTGAATTCCAAAGCACAAGTATAACGATGTTATGTGAGTGCCAACGATAGTTCATGAAGGCGTTCTCCTCCTCATGACGTATCACTTCATGCTTGTGCTAGACTTGATGATATAATGCGAACGGGGACTGAGCTCGGGCTTATGATCTATGCGTTGAACGCCTCCTAAACAAAGGTAGAACAAGCAAAGGTTTTCAGGTAAGTCATCAATCAAAACTAGGTAAGTATTTCTTCACTCTTCTTTCTTTCTTTTCTTTTATTTCTTTAGTATAGATCACCACCTCTTCCAAATCATTCTTTTTCGACTCATATGTACGTATTCACTTTCTTTTCACTGCCTTGTAAATAATCATTTGTACGTAGTCGCTTTTATTGTTGTTTTGCTCGAGGATGAGCAAAAGATAGGTAGGGGGGTGTGATTGGTCGCTAATGTTGCATATTTAGTATCATATTTCCATACTTATTTTAGAATAAAAGCCTGCATTGTCCTAATTAATTGTTTAATTTATTTGCAGGCCCAATCCTTAAGGAGATGAAGAGAAATGAGCCCAAAAGCCCACCAGAATTCTGAATTAAATAAGAATTAATTCGTACACACTAAATCAGGGCAAAATCAAGAGGTTGAAACCGGTTGAGAAGAATCCTCTCAGAATCGATCGGTTAAAGCCAAGAATCCAAGGTCATTTCGTCTAAATCCGGGGCTCAAACGAAGAAACAACAAAGGATAAAGCTAGAAGAAACTCCCAGGATGACCCACCAACAGGGTGTGGCCATCTGGCCACACCCTGGCCGCGGAAACGCGGCCAAAGCCGTGTTTTCGCGGCTTGGTTGGGGAGTTAGGGGGAGCGTTTGCTCCCCCGATCTCCCCGGGATCCTGGTTGTTGGGTTTTTGGCCTATAAAAGGCATTATCTGTGCTGAAATTGGACGGGCATGCAGATTAGGATTTAGCCTAGTTTTAATTCTTTGTAGTTTAGGTGTTGTTTTCTTTTTATGTAAATTGTATGTAAGCTTAGGTTAGATGATGATTCATGTAAGTAAGAGAGAGAGGCATATGTTGAGAGTGACACCGATGTACCCTCCTTCTTTCTTCCATCGTTTCAAGCAATAAAAGGTAACATTTGTTTGTTCTGCTTTACTTTCATTTTCTTTTGTTTTCGTCTTCCTCTTCTACTTTACCTCGTTGTTTTTGTTGAGTTTACAAGTGAATTCCAAAGCACAAGTATAACGATGTTATGTGAGTGCCAACGATAGTTCATGAAGGCGTTCTCCTCCTCAAGACGTATCACTTCATGCTTGTGCTAGACTTGATGATATAATGCGAACGGGGACTGAGCTCGGGCTTATGATCTATGCGTTGAACGCCTCCTAAACAAAGGTAGAACATGCAAAGGTTTTCAGGTAAGTCATCAATCAAAACTAGGTAAGTATTTCTTCACTCTTCTTTCTTTCTTTTCTTTTATTTCTTTAGTATAGATCATCACCTCTTCCAAATCATTCTTTTTCGACTCATATGTACGTATTCACTTTCTTTTCACTGCCTTGTAAATAATCATTTGTACGTAGTCGCTTTTATTGTTGTTTTGCTCGAGGATGAGCAAAAGATAGGAATGGGGGCGTGATTGGTCGCTAATGTTGCATATTTAGTATCATATTTCCATACTTATTTTAGAATAAAAGCCTGCATTGTCTTAATTAATTGTTTAATTTATTTGCAGGCCCAATCCTTAAGGAGATGAAGAGAAATGAGCCCAAAAGCCTACCAGAATTCTGAATTAAATAAGAATTAATTCGCACAGACTAAATCAGGGCAAAATCAAGAGGTTGAAACCGGTTGAGAAGAATCCTCTCAGAATTGATCGGTTAAAGCCAAGAATCCAAGGTCATTTTGTCTAAATCTGGGGCTCAAACGAAGAAACCAACAAAGGATAAAGCTAGAAGAAACTCTCAGGATGACCCACCAACAGGGTGTGGCCATCTGGCCACACCCTGGCCGCGGAAACGCGGCCAAAGCCGCGTTTCCGCGGCTTGGTTGGGGAGTTAGGGGGAGCGTTTGCTCCCCCGATCTCCCTGGGATCCTGGTTGTTGGGTTTTTGGCCTATAAAAGGCATTATCTGTGCTGAAATTGGACGGGCATGCAGATTAGGATTTAGCCTAGTTTTAATTCTTTGTAGTTTAGGTGTTGTTTTCTTTTTATGTAAATTGTATGTAAGCTTAGGTTAGATGATGATTCATGTAAGTAAGAGAGAGAGGCATATGTTGAGAGTGACACCGATGTACCCTCCTCCTTTCTTCCATCGTTTCAAGCAATAAAAGGTAACATTTGTATGTTCTGCTTTACTTTCATTTTCTTTTGTTTTCGTCTTCCTCTTCTACTTTACCTCGTTGTTTTTGTTGAGTTTACAAGTGAATTCCAAAGCACAAGTATAACGATGTTATGTGAGTGCCAACGATAGTTCATGAAGGCGTTCTCCTCCTCAAGACGTATCACTTCATGCTTGTGCTAGACTTGATGATATAATGCGAACGGGGACTGAGCTCGGGCTTATGATCTATGCGTTGAACGCCTCCTAAATAAAGGTAGAACATGCAAAGGTTTTCAGGTAAGTCATCAATCAAAACTAGGTAAGTATTTCTTCACTCTTCTTTCTTTCTTTTCTTTTATTTCTTTAGTATAGATCACCACCTCTTCCAAATCATTCTTTTTCGACTCATATGTACGTATTCACTTTCTTTTCACTGCCTTGTAAATAATTATTTGTACGTAGTCGCTTTTATTGTTGTTTTTCTCGAGGATGAGCAAAAGATAGGTATGGGGGTGTGATTGGTCGCTAATGTTGCATATTTAGTATCATATTTCCATACTTATTTTAGAATAAAAGCCTGAATTATCCTAATTAATTGTTTAATTTATTTGCAGGCCCAATCCTTAAGGAGATGAAGAGAAATGAGCCCAAAAGCCCACCAGAATTTTAAATTAAATAAGAATTAATTCACACACACTAAATCAGGGAAAATCAAGAGGTTGAAACCGGTTGAGAAGAATCCTCTCAGAATCGATCGGTTAAAGCCAAGAATCCAAGGTCATTTCGTCTAAATCCGGGGCTCAAACGAAGAAACGAACAAAGGATAAAGCTAGAAGAAACTCCCAGGATGACCCACCAACAGGGTGTGGCCATCTGGCCACACCCTGGCCGCGGAAACGTGGCCAAAGCCGCGTTTCTGCGGCTTGGTTGGGGAGTTAGGGGGAGCGTTTGCTCCCCCGATCTCCCCGGGATCCTGGTTGTTGGGTTTTTGGCCTATAAAAGGCATTATCTGTGCTGAAATTGGACGGGCATGCATATTAGGATTTAGTCTAGTTTTAATTCTTTGTAGTTTTGGTGTTGTTTTCTTTTTATGTAAATTGTATGTAAGCTTAGGTTAGATGATGATTCATGTAAGTAAGAGAGAGGCATATGTTGAGAGTGACACCGATGTACCCTCCTCCTTTCTTCTATCGTTTCAAGCAATAAAAGGTAACATTTGTATGTTCTGCTTTACTTTCATTTTCTTTTGTTTTTGTCTTCCTCTTCTACTTTACCTCGTTGTTTTTGTTGAGTTTACAAGTGAATTCCAAAGCACAAGTATAACGATGTTATGTGAGTGCCAACGATAGTTCATGAAGGCGTTCTCCTCCTCAAGACGTATCACTTCATGCTTGTGCTAGACTTGATGATATAATGCGAACGGGGACTGAGCTCGGGCTTATGATCTATGCGTTGAACGCCTCCTAAACAAAGGTAGAACATGCAAAGGTTTTCAGGTAAGTCATCAATCAAAACTAGGTAAGTATTTCTTCACTCTTCTTTCTTTCTTTTCTTTTATTTCTTTAGTATAGATCACCACCTCTTCCAAATCATTCTTTTTCGACTCATATGTACGTATTCACTTTCTTTTCACTGCCTTGTAAATAATCATTTGTACGTAGTCGCTCTCGCCGTTTTCTGATTTTCTCCACTTTCTATTCCACCAGTTTCTTCTAACTTTAACATAATTCTTTTCCATTTCTTTTAACTTAAAAACAGAGAAGAACTCTCATTTTGTTTCTTAACGATTTCAATAAAGAACGTAAACGCTTCTATCGCAAAACCCTCCTTGTGGATCACGACCCGCATAGCCACTTGCTATAGCGGTAAGAATTGAGCACTTGCACATCTTCATTCTAAGTTCTGTAATTCCGTATTTTGTGTGCAGGTTTACCTCAATCAAATTTTGGCGCCGTTGCCGGGGAGGGTAACGTTTCTATTGAAATCTGAATTTTTTTTGAAAATTTTTTAGAACTAAACGAATTTTCTTCTCTGTTGCAGGTTACAGGGCAATCAAAGCAGGAAATTAATATTGCAGTGACATACAAGTGGCCTTGGGCCTCTGCTCTAGAAAGCAGAGACCAAGGGCCCTCTGAATTGCCGCGTTTCCACGGCAAAAGTCGCGGATCCGCGGCAAGGACGAGTTGACTACTAACAGGTTTTTGTAGGGCTGCTTGCTTTACAAATTTTAGTTCTCTGCAATTCTTTATTTCCTATATGCCATCACATAAGCCTGCTAAATAATCAACAGTAAAATGTCTGTTGCAAAAGTTAAAAATTGATTAGACGTTTGCATTTTAGGCACGCGTTTTTTTCAATTCATTTATTTTTACTGTTGAAGAGTGCTGGAGCAAGGTACGTATGCATTGCATTTAGCATAGGACTCACTTCTTGGTTGATTTATATCGCTTTGAGTGAATCTTACATATCTTGTACACTTGCACTAATTGATTTTAAGGGCACCAACCCAATAACAAGATAAGGTGGGGATTTAATCACCCTTCCTTAGCCCAAAAATCAGAATCCAAGCACTCACTAACCCAAGCCTAACTTAAAATGAGTAGACGTTGGCCCTAGGGACATCTCGGACTCAATTAGGAGATTATCCTAAGGGGGAAAGGTGTTGGAACTTGACTCTTGCCAAATCAGTGTCTAGGAAAGGGATTAAGGGCCGAAAGCCCGAAGATTTGTGGTTATTTAATTAAGGAACGTCTTTGACGGAAAATCTCCCACCAATCTTGCCCTGACCTGGCTGATTAGCTTGTGATCAAAGTTTACATTAAACCTCCCGTGGACAGTCTAACCAGTTAGGAGTCGTCTAGGTCTAGGTCTACCCTAACTTAGGTTAGAATTTTTTCTTTCTTGTTTGTTTATTTGTTTGCTTTTCTTTCTTTTTTGTGTGTATTCTATTGTGTGATATGGCTTATAATAACAATTTTTCCAACTTCAATAATAATCCATATTACATACCGACTTCATTTTCGGATATTACCAACTCGGCATATCATAACTTTGACCAACCTAGTGTGCCGGATTGGTCTTATCCGAATTAATATAACCCATGTCCCCCATCTAATAACTATAATGTCCATAATAATTTCAACTCTTCACCGAGTCAGTGGGGATTCACCTCCCCCGAGCATAATTATCAACCAACTTGTCCTCCTCCACCTAGTCCATAATATTTTCAAGAGTCATACTCAGTTCCACCCGTCCAAAATAGGAAACCATCAATTTTGGAAATGAGTATGCGTGAGTCCAAACACAAATCCCAAAATCTGATGGACTCACAATTTCACTACCACTTCCAAGACAATTCTTCATCTTTTCATCAAAATAATGAACCTATCAACTATGAAAAGATGCTTGAAGCCATGACTCAGGCTCAAAACACTCGTAATCGTGACATAGATATGATGGTCGAATCTCTACGTTCTCACCGTTTGACCAGTTCTGATGTCACTAACCATTCTGTTAGAGCTGAAGAGTCATGTAGTTTTGGAAACCAAGATTCTATTTCAGAACAACCATTTGAACTTGCCCAAACTCTAAATTTTGAAAAAGATATTGACAGTTTGGCAAGTTATTCCTTTCCTGAAATAGAACTTGAGAATGAATATGATCTTGAACCCCAACTTAGTGATTCAATTCTTCTTCATGATTCAATAATGACTCCGGTATCTTCACCTGACTTCAATCTTTTTCCGGAGTCAACATTGGATCCTGTACCAATTCATTATGAAATTGAATCACCCATCTTTGAGGATCATATTGAACTTGACCAATTATACACTTTTGAAAGTCCTATTGACGAATTGGTAAGTTCTCAATTTTTTGATATTGAACTCAATGAGATATGTGACCTAGATTCTCAAATCTGTGATCCAGTTCAACTTTCTGAATCAATATTGACTCCTGTTGTGTTACCAAACTTGAGTAATATTTTAGAGTCAGTTTTGATTCCTCCACCTATCATTCCTGAACTGGAATCATCCATATTAGGTCACATTCCATTGTTGGAAAATACATGTGGACTTGAGTTTCAACTTCTTTACTTGGACCCTATTCCTGAACCAATTTGACTCTTGAACCTTTACTTGACTTAAGTTACCTTCCTGAGTCGGTATTAGTTCCTGTACTTCCTGAGTCCAAGTCAATCATTCTATCATTTCATACTCCTTTCTGGGACGAGGTGGTTGACAAATTTGACTCCGAAATCAATTATGGAATATGAAAATTAGATGGGGTTAAATATTTAATAAAGATCCTTTATGGACACATCTTTTTAGTGGGTTATATTAGAGTAATTTCTGGTGGGTTCCTCCGAGCCCCAAGAAAAGTTGATTGGGCCGCGTTTCGTGGACCAATCAGACCACCACCGGAACCACCACCTTAAGGTAACCTTTTCCTTCCCTTTCTTCTTTTTCATGCATCTATGCATTAATTCATACATTGAGGACAATGCATGAGATAGGTGTGGGGGAGGGTCTAACATAACTTTTCTTTTTCTTTAAAAAAAATAATAATAATAACATTTTTCTTTACTTTTAAAAACTTTTTGAAAATGGAAACAATATTTTGACATATTTTTTGTAAGAAATTAAGTTAATTTTAAGGAATAGGAAAATCCAAATTAGGATTTCTTATACTTGGTCAAAATGAGATTATTTGTTTGATTTTTAGAGTTAGGAAGATAATTTGTCAAAGTAATTTGGTCTTGATCTTTACCTTGATGAAATATACACACTTCATACACTTACACACTTAGGGTTCAAAAACAAAGATTCTTATGCCTTATAAAAAAAATAAGTCTAATTATTGATTAGCTAGGTGCTTTGGCCTAAGCAAGCCTTAGTATTTATGCGAAAGATGATTAGATAAGTTTGAAAAGAAAAATCCTCTGATTAAGCTGGGTATTTGTGCCTAATAAAGCATAAGTATTCACGCCTAAAAGAGGTTCATATAATAAAATCCTTAGTTTTGTGGCCTTGTTTGCTCGAGTCCTTAAGTCCTTGGGGTGTTTTCTCACCCGGTGCCCTAAGACCGTTTGGTTTGGGAGTCATCGATTAAAGGCTCGTTACATGGGCAGATTAGAAAGCCTAATAAAACTAAGGAATAATACCACAAAAAAATATATATATAAATAAATAAGGCATAAGAGTTAGAGTTAATGAACCCTTAGTCAAAATTTTCACAATCACAAGGTGCATATGACTTAGTGTAAAGTAATAGACTAGATGAGAAGTACAGTTTGACTCCTTACTTTGATTGATAACAAATTTTTGAATAGAGACTAAGTTTAGGAATGAAAAATTCAGTTTTCCTATAACTTATAGATTGCTTAAAACTTACAATTATATTTCAAATATTTTTCTCTTTCAAAATGCATTTCGAAAATACTAACTCTTTATTTCTCTTTCTTTATGGATTTTGTGGGTGTAATCCGCTGAAAACCCTCACGAGACAAAACTCGTCCTCTAGGGGAAACCTAGAGGTTTAACGGCTTGTTGCACATGCTCAGTGCAATCGCGTGACCTGCGAAAGTGGTCTAATAATCCTTAGTATAGTTTAGTTGTTTTGCTCGAGGACGAGCAAAAGATAGGTATGGGGGTGTGATTGGTCGCTAATGTTGCACATTTAGTATCATATTTCCATACTTATTATAGAATAAAATCTGCATTGTCCTAATTAAATGTTAATTTATTTGCAGGCCCATTCCTTAAGGAGAATGAAGAGAAATGAGCCCAAAAGCCCACTAAATTCTGAGTTAAATCAGAATTAATTCGAACTCAGTGAATTAGGGCAAAATCAAGAGGTTGAAAACCGGTTGAGAAGAATCCTCTCAGAATCGATCGGTTGAAGCAAAGATCAACTGAGGATAATATCAAATACAGAGAGATAAATGGATAAAAAGAAGATCAACGGATGAGATGAAGCAAGTTTGATTCAGATTCTGACTGGATACATTTTAGTATTCGAATCATAACTTTTGCTACAGAATCTCAATTCTGATGATTCAAGATAATCTAGAAAGCAGACTTACAGAGCTACAACTCTTATGCTGATAATTATTTCTAATTCTGTCATTTGATAAGTGATATTCAGCAATCAATACGCCAACAAACTGCAGATCAGAACTGAATATCCACCTCAAATCAAGTTTGAAGATAAGGGGAGTTCAAAAATTGTCAGATTTACTTATCTTCATACTCCTCTACCCTCTCCATTTCTCCTATAAATACCTGCACTCAAAGGCAAAAGGGACGACCATGCAGAGTTAGAATTTAGACTAGTTTTTCAATTCTTAGTTTAGGCTTTTCTTTTCTTGTTATGTAAATTGTATGTAAGCTTAGGTTAGATGATGATTCATGTAAGTAAGAGAGAGAGGCATATGTTGAGAGTGACACCGATGTACCCTCCTCCTTTCTTCCATCGTTTCAAGCAATAAAAGGTAACATTTGTATGTTCTGCTTTACTTTCATTTTCTTTTGTTTTCGTCTTCCTCTTCTACTTTATCTCGTTGTTTTTGTTGAGTTTACAAGTGAATTCCAAAGCACAAGTATAACGATGTTATGTGAGTGCCAACGATAGTTCATGAAGGCGTTCTCCTCCTCAAGACGTATCACTTCATGCTTGTGCTAGACTTGATGATATAATGCGAACGGGGACTGAGCTCGGGCTTATGATCTATGCGTTGAATGCCTCCTAAACAAAGGTAGAACATGCAAAGGTTTTCAGGTAAGTCATCAATCAAAACTAGGTAAGTATTTCTTCACTCTTCTTTCTTTCTTTTCTTTTATTTCTTTAGTATAGATCACCACCTCTTCCAAATCATTCTTTTTTGACTCATATGTACGTATTCACTTTCTTTTCACTGCCTTGTAAATAATCATTTGTACGTAGTCGCTCTCGCCGTTTTCTGATTTTCTCCACTTTCTATTCCACCACTTTCTTCTAACTTTAACATAATTCTTTTCCATTTCTTTTAACTTAAAAACAGAGAAGAACTCTCATTTTGTTTCTTAACGATTTCAATAAAAAACGTAAACGCTTCTATCGCAAAAGCCTCCTTGTGGATCACGACCCGCATAGCCACTTGCTATAGCGGTAAGAATTGAGCACTTGCACATCTTCATTCTAAGTTCTGTAATTCCGTATTTTTTGTGCAGGTTCCGCATCAATCACGTACAAGTCAATCTTTGCCTACAATCTCTTTGAGATTCCTGGCCAACAGGAGCTGTGTTACTCCGTCTGCCATCCAAAGAGAGGATTCCCAAGAGGTCCTGACGTTCACCCGGTCAACGGAAAACAAGATTCACTTTCCACCGCCACATCAAGAACCCAACATTAAACAAAGGGGAGATTCAAGTCTAAACATCTCCCCTCCCTTGTAGTCGGAGTGTTAATCCGCTGTAATCTTTCATTTGATTCAAGGAAATTTTACGAAACTTCTCCCACCGTACAAGAGATGGCGACTCCGTTGGGGACTACTTTCTCCACTGACGAGCAAGTTATGGCGCAAAGTGACATCACGTGTATGGGAAAAAACGGTTGAATCACTTGTTGTAGAATTCGACCAGGCGAAGTATGAAGAGTTCCTCTCTTCTGGCTCCAGGAGCCCAAAGGCGCGGGTTTACCGCAAAGTCTCTTCGGGGATTTGCTCTCAAGTCCGCTCTAAGATCCTCTC
The DNA here is from genome assembly GCA_038442645.1 of Agave tequilana. NCBI lineage: Eukaryota > Viridiplantae > Streptophyta > Magnoliopsida > Asparagales > Asparagaceae > Agave > Agave tequilana. The sequence continues at coordinate 58,937 of JAVJIF010031224.1, read as the reverse complement.
AGACGCGATTGGTGAGAAGGATGTCGTGGCTAATCACATCATGCGTAACGCCCGCGTCAACGTCTCCCAGGAGACCCGCGTGGTTAACATCCCTGATGTTCAGCCTGTTCATCCTCTTCCTCAGCACCAAGTTACCGGGGGTTCCCTTCAACCCACACGACGTAACCGGAATGCCGAATGACGACAGAGGCGGCGTGCGCGTCGACTACAAGTTGGGACAACTGTTTCTGCAACAGAGGTAGGACGCGAGGTTCAGACCCGCGTCTCTTCTGAACCATGTCGGACACATGAAGTCCGCGTTTGGCAACCTAAACGTGAGATTCACCAAGCTCGCGTTTCTGAAGCACCGCTTCCCAAAGAGCAACGCGGAGTTCGTGCTCTTTGTCAAAGACACGAGACGCGCGCCGCCTCTATACGCGGGACCCAGCAGCCCTGTGTTTCTCAAGCATCTTTGTGTGATAATTGGCTACACGAGAGCCGCGTCTCTTCTCATCAGAGACGCCAGACTCGCGTTCTGGAGCTGAGACCCAAGAGCTGTGTTCATAAGCCCCGCGTCTCGAACCATGTGTCTCGGCTGTGCGAAGCAAGGAGAACTCTCGCAAGTTGAAAAGCCCTCGACAATCCGAGGCTAATCTCTTTGATCCCCCTCCCGCGGATCTAAGGGATTATTTGACAAGGAAGAGAAGTGCTAGTCGGATCACTCCATCGTGTTGCTACGAACGGCTTATCACAATGCTCTCTGAGTGCCGTTGCAGTTCACGTGCAAGCCAGCAGTCTAAGTTTAGACAGCTGACCCTAACTTCCCGATCAGCTAAAAGAAGTCGCTTTCACAGGAGGAGGACTTTCTCTAACACTGAATATCTTGAAGTCACTGCAAATATGACAAATAGGAGTAGGGGAAAGCAACCTGTGGTCAGCTCCGACGAGTCAGACACAGAACCGGAAGGAGTGTACAGACATACTCGCACTCGGACTGGGTAATTCCCCTGATCAATTACAGTGCTTTTGCTCGGGGCATTGAAGTAAATGACTCGCATTCCGCTATTGCAGAGTCACAGGCTTCGAACTCTTCCATAGAGAAGGAGGCCTTTATCTACATGACAAATACTCCTGAGGAGACAGCCAGGCGCTTGGAGCAGCAAGCCCAGGTCCAGAAGGAACAATTCGAGATGATTCGCGCTCAACAAGAATCTATCGATTCCCTCAAGCAGATGCTGGCACAATTGCTTGAAGACAAGAGGAAGTCAACCGACAAAGCCTCCTCTAAAAAGTCTAAAGGCAAACGTAAAAAGGGAGAAAGCTCATCTTCTGTACATATTGAGGAGAAAGAGCAATCTACTTCTGGCTCGTCCAAATCCTCACCACAGGATCAAGACGACCGAGACCAGGGAAGGGTTCATTCTAAAAGAATGAATCAATTAGAGCAACGTCTTGAGGCCCTTACTAATCGGAAAGGCCTTCAAGAAGCAGGAGTGGTCCGGCCATATCCGGCTGAGTGGGACCTTGTTCCATACCCTCCCAAGTTCAAAGCTCCGACCCTCCAAGCATTCGACAGCAAAGGGTCACCGAACCAACATATCTACTACTTTAAGTCTCAGACAGGGAATGTGGTAGATAACGATGCCATCCTGGCACGTTTATTCATCGGCACCCTAAAAGGGCTTGCCTTTGAATGGTTCATGAAGCTCCCGGAAGGCTCCATTAAGAATTGGGGCGATTTGGAGAAGCTCTTTCTGACACGCTTCTTTGAAGACGACTCAGAGGTCACAATGCCTACTCTTTTGGCTACAAAGCAGCGAAAGGGGGAGTCCGTCAAATCATTTGTAAAAAGATTTCAGAATGTAGCACTCCGATGTCCAAGCGGTATGACCCAGGTCACCCTGGTGGAGACATGCCGCCACAATCTACAAACTTCGCTCCTCGCCCAAATAGGAGTTGCTGAAAGCCGCATCTGGAAACAATTGATCCAGCAAGGTGAACAGGCTGAAGAATTGTCGCCCGGGTTAGGGTAGAAGAAAACAAACCCAGACCTAAAAGGTCGACAAGGCGTACGCCAGACGCATCCCTCCAAACAAAAAGGAAGGATAACTTGGTGACAGAGACCAAATCTCCTGCTAAACCTCAACCGGTCAAGGGAAGTGGCTTTTCAAGTCAGCCGCGCGCCAGCAAGCAGTATTCCTTCAAGGACGAACATGTTGACTCGCTGTTCAAGTTACTTAATAAGAGTAACAGACTGAAGCTTCCTGAAGCTAGACGCCCTGAAGAAGTCGGTAAAACTGATAATCCCAACTACTGCCTGTATCATAGGATGTTGGGACACCCCACCAAGAGCTGTTATGTTTTCAAAGACATCCTTCAGGCTCTGATTGACGCAGAGGTACTAAAACTCCGTCCAGAGCAGAAAAAAGTGACGGCCAATATGACGTCATTCCTCCAGTTTGGAAGACAACCTCCAACACCCTCTGGAGTAGTCACCATCCCAAAAGGAGAGCTAAGAATGATCAACATGGACCCTCACCATTAGCAGAAGAAGGGTCTTGTACCCATTACCACACCTCAGGGAGAAGTTATGTGGGTTCATCCCGACCTTATGGACGGCCAGCAATGGACCACTGTGACCAGCAGAAGGTCCAAAGGCAAAGCGAAAGCTTCGTCCTGTAATGTGGTGTGCGCTTCATCCCGAGAAGCGGAAACTGATGTTCCCTCACTGACTGATTCAGAAGAGGAAACAATAGTTCTCACTGCAGGATCTAAACAACTTGTGGCGAAAACTCGTTCGGGTCAGTCATATTTGAAAAGGTATGACGAAATGGCGCCGACTCCTCCTAAACCCGCTACAGAGTCGGCCAAGCCCTCCACAAAATAACCCGTGGAGAGACAAAAAGAGCTTCGGTTTTTCAAAGCTCTCTCAAAAGACATCGCGGAAGGATCCATAACACCTTATCGTTTTGACGTGCTGACTTAACTGGCCAATATCCCGGCCCGAATCACTCTTTACGAGCTCCTGAGACTATCAAAGTCAATCAGAGAAGCTTTGAGAGAGGCTCTAGCTGACGCTGAGGTTTTTATGACCCAGGTGCCGGTGGGACCAGGGGAGGAAGATGTAGAGGATTGCCTCCACGCCTCCCAAAATGCTCCCTGCATCACCTTCACGGCAGATGATATGCAGGTTAAAGGGAAACATGATCGACCCCTATACTTCACAGGGTATATTGGATCATCTGAGGTAAACCGTATTCAGGTAGATCTAGGGTCCGCGCTGAGCATTATACCTCGCCGGGTCATGCAACATTTTGGGATTCCTACCCACCGGTTGAGCACCACCCAGACTACCATTTATGGGTTCAATGCCAATGGTACCCGCCCAATGGGGAAGATCAAGCTCAAATGTCAAATTGGGGATTTAAAGTCGGAAGTGACATGCTACGTGATCGATGCCGACACCTCATATAATTTGTTGCTGGGACGACCATGGATTCATCGTAATTCTGTCGTTCCCTCCACCCTTCACCAAGTCATGAAATGCATCGACGGGAATGGAAAGGTACGAACGTTGATTGCCGAAAGGCATCCGTTTAAGGGAGTCGAGAACTATTTCACAGACTCTCTCCTGTATTAGGACTCTGTGGAAACAAACGAAATCCCGCAACTAGAGGAGCCAGACTTTGATAATGAAGCCGACACCGAGCCGAAAAAAGAAGAGTGCATGTGGGAACTAGATCCACTTGTAACGAGCAATGATAAGCTCGATGTTGATAACACCGCCAATGATGTAGGTGGATGGTATATTAATGAAGAATTAGATTTGGGTTATTTTTCTGTGTTCGCTTCTGATTCAGTGCCGTCAGACACTAGTACTGAAGTAGATAATGACACCTGATCGGCAATGGATGCTTTGACATCATTGCATGTACCAGTGAAGTCATCCTTCGAAACGTACCAAGATGCCGGTGATGCGCAAGAATCAGTATTCATGGTTCCAGCAAAATGGAGAGGCTAAAAACCAATTCTTTTCGGACGAATTAAATCCGAGCCGATGTCCCGCGAAGAATCAGAAAGCGAGAAGGAACCCCCTCAGTTCGGTCATTATGAGCCAAATGTACTCAGAATGATGGAAAGCATGGGGTATGATCTGACAAACGGTCCAGGGTTGAACTTCGGCAAAGGAAGGAGAACACTACTCCGATCTTTTGTGCCAAAAAGAAAAACCCCTGATTATTATCATCGGACTCGCAAGGGGTTGGGCTATGTGTCAACTCCGATCCCATCAGCCTCTGAGTCTGAAGAGTCATTATGCCATAATTACTCATCAAGCACGTCATCGTGGGAGTCAGATGTTAGTATCGGCAACATCTTCAGAGAACTTTAAGTGAATATGGTTTCAACCAGCCATCTAGAAGACAAAGATGAAGAGATGATCCAGTCTGATATAGATCCTTGGATCAAGCACTTAAATACCCTTTGGGATACTCGCTTTGAACAGCGCGAGCCACCCACGGAGGATAAGGTTGTTCAGATTAACCTAGGAGATGAGGCTAATCCTAAGCCCATCTTTATAAGCGAAAGCTTATCGCCCTCCGAGAAAGAAGATTTAATATCTCTTGTGCGAGAATACATAGACGTTTTCGCCTGGAATTACGAGGACATGCCTGGACTTGATCCTCAAGTGGCTATGCATCGCCTCAACATTAACTCGGATGTAAAGCCAGTCAAACAACAGCAGCGACGGTTCCGTCCAGAAGTAATGGAGGCAATTCAGTCAGAAGTCAAAAAACTTATAGACTCTGGCTTCATCAGGGAAGAACAACATCCTGATTGGGTTGCTAATATCGTCCCCGTTGCCAAAAAGAACGAAAGATCCGGATCTGCATTGATTTTCGTGATCTAAATGAGGCCTGTCCCAAGGACGAATTCTCACTTCCAATCACGGATGTCATGATTGACAATACGTGTGGATTCGAGCGAATGTCCTTCATGGATGGATTCTCAGGGTATAACCAAATCAAAATGTATCCTGATGATGAAAAACATACCTCTTTCAGGACACCACTGGGGGTATACTGCTACACCGTCATGCCCTTCGGACTAAAGAATGCGGGGGCGACATATCAGAAGGCCATGAACGCCATTTTCCACGAACACATGCGCAAAACGGTGGAATGCTATGTTGACGACATTGTAGTAAAAAGCCGCGCCAAAGGAGATCACATAGCCGATTTGAAGGCTATCTTTGACATCATGCGGGCCCATCAGTTGAAGATGAACCCCACCAAATCCTTCCTGGGGTGGCCAGCGGCAAATTCCTAGGGTTTGTGGTAACTTCCACAGGAATTCATTTGGACCCGGAAAAGGTTCGCGCCATTTAGGAGATGCAACCTCCACAGAATCTCAGAGAACTCAGGGGATTGCAAAGACGATTGGCATACATCCGAAGGTTCATCTCAAATCTCTCCAGAAGATGCCAACCCTTTACCAAATTAATGAAAAAGGGTGTTTCGTTCATTTGGGACAATGCTTGCCAACAAGCGTTTAAGGAAATTAAACAATACCTCACACAACCACCAGTCCTTACAGCTCCGGTGTCCGGAAAATCTTTCCTGATATACGTCCGAGCAATGGATCATTCTCTAGGAGCCTTACTAGCCCAAAACAATGATCAAGGACACGAGCAAGCAATCTATTATTTGAGTAGAACCATGATCGGGGCCGAACATCGATACAACCCGATTGAGAAGGAATGTTTGGCATTGGTGTTTACTGTTCAGAAAATGCGACACTATTTGGTAGGCCAGACTATAAACATCATATCAAAGGTTAACCCTTTGAGGCTACTCATGACAAAGTCATCGTCGTTAAACGGCCGATTGGCAAAATGGATCATACTGCTATCCTAATATGAAATGCGTTTTTTACCACAGAAAGCCATGAAGGGACAGGCGGTGGCGGATTTCCTGGCAGAGCATCCAGATCCGAGGGCAACCGAACTTTACGAGGATCTCCCAGACGAGGTCGTTAAAGTCTGCTTAACCCAGACATCTTTTGAAAGACAAGTGTGGCAACTTTTCTTCGACGGTGCATCGAGAACCGGCCCGAAAGGACATATCATAGCAAGAGTGAGGGTAGTACTCGTCTCCCCACAGAATTATGTGATTCCCCGAGCCGTCTCATTAACCGAGCCTTGTTCCAACAATGTAGCGGAGTACAATGCCCTTTTGATTGGAATGCAACTCGCCGATGAGATTGGCGTTAAAAATCTCGAGGCATATGGTGACTCTAAACTTATCGTCAACCAAGTTTGCAAGGAGTACGAAGTCAGACATGAAGATCTAGTACCCTATTACAATGCGACTGTCCACATGGCCAGGAGGTTCATAAACTTTTACATCGACCATGTACCCCGCCGGCAAAATGTGCATGCAGATGCACTGGCGTCTCTCGCTGCCTCATTAGCCCTTCCAGCTGGAGTAGTAGAGAAAATACTTGTCCATAGCCACGACCTGTATTGCCCAAGAATCACTTCTGAAGATTACCAGAAACCAACAGGAGATTGTCAAGTCAAAGAAGCTCTTGAGTCGTCAACCGGCCCAGAGCATAGAGACTGGCGATTCCCTTATATCGATTATGTCTTATATGGCATCCTGCCTGATGATACCAAAGAAGCGGCTGCCATTAGAAGGAAAGCCCCCAGGTTCTACTATAATGCGATCACACGAACATTGTATCGTCGATGGCATGATTGGATCTTGCTTCGCTGCCTATCACAAAAAGAGGCACAGGAGGTATTGAAAGAAGCCCATGACGGTATGGGTGGAGCTCATCAACCCGGCCCAAAACTTGGGGATCGACTCCAAAGGTTGGGATATTATTAGCCTAAGATGATCTCTGATGCCATCACTTATGCCAAAAGATGTCACGCCTGCCAAGTGCATGGTGATTTCATCCATCAAGCACCAGGGTACCTTCACTCTACAACTTCTACCTGGCCATTCGAGATGTGGGGGCATGGACGTAGTTGGTCCCATCAGTCCACCGTCATCAAAAGGACATCGGTTCATTTTAGTCATAACCGATTACTTCTCTAAATGGGCTGAGGCCATTCCGTTGAAAGAGGTAAAGTCATCTGATGTGATCAAATTCGTTAAAAATCACGTCATCTATCGTTTTGGTGTACCTCGGCGAATTGTCCATGACAATGGACCCAGTTCGTCAGTCAGGCTTTCCAGAGGTTCTGCACTAAGTTCAGAATCCAGAGTGTGTCCTCAACGGCATACTACCCCGCCGCTAATGGTCTCACAGAAGCTTTCAACAAGACCATTAGCAAGCTTCTCAAGAAATTTGTCTTGAAAAGTCAGCGTGACTGGGACGGCAAGTTAGGTGAATGCTTATGGGCCTATCGCACAACTGTTCGAACCCCAACTAAAGTTACGCCATTTTCTTTGGTATATGAGTGTGAAGCCGTGCTTCCACTAGAAATTCAAATTCCCTCTCTACGCGTCGCCTTGACAGCAGAGATGACAAAGGAGGAGAAGCATCGACTGCGACTCCAAAAGTTGGAAGCCTTAGATGATAAACGTCTGCAGGCCCAACAACAAATCGAGCTTTACCAAGCCCGAATTACCAGAGCCTTCAACAAGAAAGTTAAGGTGCGAACTTTCAAGAAAGGTGACCTTGTCTTAGCCGTCAGAAGACCTATGGTGATGACACATAAGACAAAAGGAAAATTTCAGCTCAAATGGGAAGGACCATTTGTAGTAGAGTCAGTCTACTCAAATGGAGCATATCGCCTCATAACTTCAAACGGTGATACACTCATGATGCCGTTCAACGGCAGATTTCTGAAGAAGTACTATCCTTAATAGTACTTTTTCTCTGATCAAGTTAATATTACACCTCTGATCAAAGCTCCAGATCCAAGAAAAGTTCTTTCCTTTATTAGGTCACATCACGATAGACCAGTGACAAGCTAATCGAGCACTGACTGCACCATGATGTATGATGTAAATCTTGAGAAAGAAACAAAAGACGAAACTTGGGTTCTAGTATTGCTCTCTTCATTAATGTCCGACGCCTCCGGCGGCTAAGGACAGAGGAAAATGTTGGCTTCTAAGTCCAACATAAGTCTTCGACAACTCATCATGCTGAGGGGAATAGCATGGCTAGCCCAACTCAAACGGTAGTTGGTAAAGGCACACCAAATCCGTTGATAGCTGAGGGTTTGCTAAAAATCCTAAGTGGACTTGGTCCCATGCCCTCCTCCAAAATCTCCTACCAATTATCATACATGGAATGGTAGGTCCATAGAATACAGTCACTGCTATGTTAACATTATACCTTTGGTAATGAAAAATTTCAATACTCCCTAGTAAGTGTAAATCTTACTTGTCTCAACTCTATATGAAGTAGCAAGTCTTCCGATTTGTCAAGTTAACACTACACCTCTGACACTTCTAACTTCACTTGTCAATTCTCATCAATAGAATGATAAGTCTTCAAAATTGCTTATATCGCAAATCAATTCAATGTCAAGTTTAACATTACACCCTGACATTTCAAATTCTACCTGTCACTTCTCATCAATAGAACGACGGGAACTCAAATTGCTCCTATCTCGAGCTAATTTCTATCAAGTTAATACCACACCTCTGACAAATTACTGTTAAGTTTCACATTACACTTCTAACAGTGATTGAGTTGCTGCCAAGTTCAATACTAAACCTCTGACAGTCACTTTCCCTCAGACTTCCGTATCGAAGCTGAAATGAGCGATGCTAAGTTTAACATTACACCTCTAGCATCCAGGTCATTGCTAAGTTCAACAATACACCTATAGCCATGACTTTCCCTCGGACTTCCTTGTCAAAGTCGAGTTGACCAATGCCAAGTTCAAAATTATACCTCTAGCATTACCCTCACTGCCAAGTTAAACACTACACCTATGACAGTGACACTTTCAGTTTTCCCAAATGAAGCTGGAACACTCTTGAGTTAAGTTAATATCACACCTCTGACTCACACCCTTGTCGAGTTAACATCACACTTCTGATAAGACTATATTCAACCCGTTAAGTTAATATCACACCTCTAACGGAAAAAGTCCTCCTAGATTCTCCGTGAGTCTAGTCTCACTTGTTATTCTCGTTAACAGAATAACAAGTCTACTTAAAAACATTTTTAGGTTAACATTACACCGTTAACAGTATTTTCATTAAATCTCCAACTGAGTCTTAGTCAAGTTAACACCGAACCTCTGATGAAAACTCATCCTCCCTAGGGGTACAAATTTCACTTGTCATTCTCATTTATAGATTGGCAGGTCCATAAGAATTATCCTACTTCTGTAAGTTAATATCACACCTCTGACAGCATTGATGAATTCCCTGAAACAATATTTTCCTACAAACTTTGACTTGTTAGGAGTATTATCATATTTTTAGCTAGACAAAGATCCTTTACTTCTATTCATCTGATTTTCAATACAAAAAAGAGAATTCAAGACAATAGAAGAAGACAAGGAAAAAGTGTCACTTTTATTTATACATGAAAGTGATACAAAACGCTCTCTTATACAATAAGATTGAGCGTTACAATAAAGGAGTACAAAGAAGTCCCTCTCTCAGTAAAAGGTTGCACTCACTCCCTGAAGCATTCTCACCACTCCAAATACAAGATGTTTGGAAGAGCGCCAAAGAAGGGCTGAGCACTATTGTAATGATCGGATGCTGATTACATCATAATGCATAACGTAAACATCGAAGGAGTCTATCGTTGACCAAGAACAATGGTGTTTCTTGAGGTCGAAATGCAGCATAACCTTCTGATTCCACCCGACCAACTGGTGTAGACCATGATCCTTCGTTGATGAACATCTCTACCACTAGAAAGTCATCTAATGAACATGAACTCTTCATCGATGTCACTTCTAGGGTAAGATCGGTGAAGTGAGGATTCGAGACCTTACATGTGACGTCCTCTTTTCAGTGACCTGCAAGAGGACCATACCCACCACCATATCCACCGCCATACCCACTGTGACCATGATGAGCCCGGGGGTACTATCGGTGCATTATGTCTCCCATAAATAGGAGCCGTGACTTCTCTTCCAATGGTCGACCATCGAACAAGTTCGCTGGCCGATATATTCTCCCAAGGACCCAGCAAATGTGCGAAAGGATGATTGAGGCTACCTGCGAGAAGTAAAAAATCAGAAGTTTAGAATTCTGAAACAGAAGAACTGAAAGACATACGGGCATAGCTGTGAACTTCAGACACAAGGATGACCCACACAGAAAGTTAAAATTCTGTTACGACAGAAACAGACGCGATCAAAGTTGTGGACTTCGAATATACACAGATTTGAACGCGGTCTAGTTTTAGACCCGCGTCCAAAATATGAGACGCGAACAGAACCAGACGCGAAAATTGCCTTATCCATGTTTGAGAAACAAGGGTTGCTACATTCAAGTCTGAAGCCTTCGGCCAGAATTAAAATTCTTCTAAGTCAACAACCTCAAACGCGAGCTCTATATGGAAAGCTCGCGTCTCACAGTCCAGGTGCAAAGTCCATTACACTCGCGTCCAGAGGATTTGAGTTAGAGTTCAGACTCAATCAACTCGCGCTTAATTAAGAAGTCTAAAAGGCGCGACTTCCAAATAATGGGCGCACCAGTCAGGCTTCAAGAGAAGGTCAAGAAGGTGAATCTCTTCAAGGGACAGTAAAACTGAAACTCAGTTGGGCTGAGTATTTCATGATGGACAAGTAACTCCTACCCGCAGAATAACCCTTTAAAGGTTGAACTTTCTGCATCAAGGCGCGGATATAAAAGGTACTCAGAGGGACGATTTTTGATCTTGAAATCACTTGACAGTAATAATCTTCAGGAAAGATTAAAGAAAAGCATGAAAGTTTTGGGTCTTCGCTGTCCATGGGGGCAAATCCCATTGAAGGAAGAAGATGAAGTCCCTCAGAGCGCCTGCTCTCGAGGGAAAACAGTCTAAGCAATGGACTGTTAAGGGGGTGAGGCCTATTTATAGGCAACCCATAAGGCCAGTAATTAATGGCGTAAAAACCAGAGCCATCGGCCTTAATTCTCGCACGAATGTCGAAGCCCAATAAAGAGCTGACGCGTGGATTACCGCTTCGGGAAACGTTGAGGACGCAAGTCCCCAATCGTCAACGCCGACTTGGCATTTAAAGATATTAACGTCAAAGCCCAATGAAGAGCTGACGCGTGGATTGCCACTTCGGGAAACATCGGAGGACACGAGTCCCCAATCGTCAACGCCGATTTGGCATTTAAAGATCTAATAAGATCTTTAAGACGAGCTGCATGTAACGCTTGGGAGGTTGCGTCAACCGCAGACTCAAAGGTCGCGTCCTGAAACCCACGTCCCTTCATGAACCCGAAGGCTGTGTTCTTTTCATTCCTGTTAAGATATCCGTGACCGCGTCTCTTGGAGTGGTTCAGAGCCGCGTTCCCTCAGCGAATGGGGTCTATTCTGAGGTTGCGTCTTGAGTTCACATCAACTTAAAAAAAAAAAAAACTTGAAAGCTGCGTTCCGAAGCTTGCGTCCTCAACGACCAAAGAAGGCCTATGTCATTCACGTGGAGCCCGGGACTGCATCCCCATTACGAGATGACAGTCGTGTCTTTATCATAAACTCAATATAGCTTGAGTTTGCGCCTTATAAAGGGACCAGAGCCCCGTCTCTACTGAGCCAGTGCCGCGTCCCCATCAACTAGCTGAGATCCATGTGTCAGTCTTGAGGAGCCTAAAATCGCGTCCCCACTACATCCTGAATTCTGCATCCTGACAGAATTAAGGGACGCGTCCAGGGATCCGCGTCCTTCCATAATCAGAGCCGCATCTTTATCAAAAAGGAGATTTCGCGCGTCTTCACGGCGTCTCCAGTAGCGGGTCAGAGTCACATTTCCCAGAACCGCGTCTCCACTATAAATCAGAACCGTGTTTCGCTCAAGAACTCAGTTCAGCCTGAGTTTATTATTCATGGCCGACTAAAGACTACAGTCATAGGCTACGGTTATGAAATTGAGTTCATCTACAGCGAGCAAAAAACTTAAAATGGAGCAAAATTCTGAAAACTTTTATTATTTGATTCAAAAATGGTAAAAGTAATACAGACACTCTTGACAAGTAGAGTGTTCTATTTAAACAAAAAAAAAGGAGGATAATAATCTTGCTCTACCAAAGAACGGATTTATTCTCGGAGACGATGCATCTCATGCTGACGTGCCTTCTCAGCCTCCATCAGAGCTTGGACCCACAGCTCCTTCTCAGACAAAAATCTCTTCGCAGCCAGTTGCGCTTGAAGAGACTCCAACCTAGAAGAATGAACGGAGAGGCTTTCTTCAGCCTGCGTTCTAGCATTTTTCCAGCTCCTCCAGCCTTTTCCTAGCAGCGGCAAGATTCTACTCATTGATCTCGATCAAGGCTTGTGCCCTGGCTATGGTAGCTCGAGCAGTGGCAATAACCTGCTCTGCACTCTGTATGACAATTTCAGATTCCTTGGAATCGCCAATCAGCCTTTGGCAGTCAGCTTAGAAATGCTGGAGATGGCGGGCCTCGTCAGCTATTTGTTCCTCCATCTCCTTTCGCTCATGTTCTTGAGCGGCAAGAAGCTTATTCAGGGTTATCGGGCCTTCTCTACTAAGCCAGCATTTTCTAGAGTCTTGAACTCCTTCAGGTGGCTCCCCAGCTGCTCCACCAGCATCAGGCATGCCCTAGCCTGCGAAGGACTCCCAGTATGACCGATGTTCTCGATCTGATTTTCGAGCAGTATTCGGGCAAACTCGAAAGAGCTGCCCCCAGAAAGGATGAGGTCAATACAAGATCGCATGGAAGTAAAGAATTGCTGTACCATTTTATGTGCTAGCTCTTTCATGATGTCATTAACTGGAGAGAACTCTGCTGATGTACTCCCGGACCCCCTTTCCATGACAGGGCGAGAGATGGGAATCAATTCAGGAGTAAGACCGACGATAGGTTCATCAGGTACTGAGATGGTCGCCGACACTTCTGGGGCGGTTATTGTTGTAGCAGCCTCCACTGCGATTAGAGTAACAGCAAACCTTGCGACATCGGGTTCCCCTGTCGAGGTTTGAACTGTACTGCCTTCTGCGTCAATGCTTGCCGCAGGATTCTCTGCTTGAGCTACTCCAGCACTCTCTGCAAACCACCGAAACATCAACCATGACAATAAAAAGAAGGATATACAATGCATCAGTATTCTCTTACCAAGTTGAGGGTCTGAAGATGGCACGCTCCTGGATAGATCATGTGGGTTGAGGCCTCCCCAACCTCGACGGTTGCACTTTCCTGAGGCATCTCGGTAATAGGAGCCTCAGGGCCCTCTTGCTGGGCAAGCTCTTGAATCATCTCTTCAATATGAGAGGAGATGGTGGCCTCACTGTTGACAGCCAGCCCTGAAAATCAAAAGTAAATGTCAGAACCCTTCCCTAACTTGAGAAGGAGATGATTCAATAAAACAAGAAAAGTACCTTCGGTAGCTGCAATTATTGCTAACGGTGAAGCCGTCACAGGGTCGAGTCCTTGTATCTCTTCCTCTGAAATATGCGAAAATTTGCTCGTATCAGGAAGAGCAGGTTCATCGCCAAAATCAACTTCTTCGCCAGAATAATATCCATGTTCTTCGGACGATGAAGATGACAGTTCAACACAAGCAGGCTCAGCAATCGAGGCTTTACTACCGAGCACCCAGTGGTAGGACTGGGATCAACAGTCTGTGAAGTGGGCATCAATATACTGGGAGACCTAGGCTGTTGTATTTCAGCCCTCCTTTCATAAACCGAAGAAGGCCCAGGCTGAGTTGAAATCCCTGAGATTTCAACGTTATCCCTCCCGACCAAGTCAACTTCAGGTCGCTCAGCCTCTTCAGCCGTGGCGAGTTCATCTGCAAGTTCCCCTTCTTCCAGGATCATGGGGCCCCTGCTGCGTAGACCGCGAGGACGAAGAGGGGGAATCTCTTCTTCCTCCTCCTCTTCCTCCCTCTGCTCCTCAACACCAGAAGGGGCTACCTCGGACATTAAAGCTTCGGCCTCCGATTCCCTCCTAGCCTTCTTTGGGATAGGCTCACCCTTGAAAGTAGAGCCATGGGAACGTTTGGACACAGCCTGCCGACTCTTTTTAGCGGGCTGATCCTTGGGTGCTGCTGCTCTCGGTCCCGCCCCTGTTTCTCCTCCTGCCTCTTTCTCGGCTGCCTGGTATTCCTCCATGCCTCCCGCGCGTTTGTTGGACTCTAATTTGTCCTTATAAGACGCCTTGATGCTCTTAATGCATGAGATATTTATTGAGAAACCAGGCATCTTGCTAGCCAGGGAGTACCAAGTACAGAAGCTAAGGCTAGTGTAACAGTTGGGCGTCTTATGAGGCAAGCTGAAAATAGCTTTTGTCCCTCCAGCCACACTATAATACCATGCCCGAGCACCTTCAAACAAATTCCCGCTAAAAGAGAGTTTGGCATTGGGGTTACCGATATATAATTGATCATAGCCGAATTGTCGAGCAAAACGGCTCGGCATATAAGGCTCGATCGTACATGAGTTCCCTTGCCGAAAGAGCAGATACCCGGCCGAATATTAATCAGCCACCAGAAGACTCCCGATGGCAACCTTGTGAAATCATCTGGTCCCGCAAGGTCGGTGAATTTATCCCCGTAAGAGGCATCAGCGATCTCGGGGAAGCAACGGTCGAGATGATAGTTCGAAGCTTTCAGAATACATTTCCGAACGAAGAACATGTAATAATAAGACCAGCTTGAGTTCTCCAGCCTCTGCACAAAAGGGACAAACCCCTCAGATAGAGACACCACCGTCATCAGTGAAGGGCAGTGCATAACGTACCAAGCCATCAAGTACGTATATGGAAGCTCGATCCTGGGGTTAGGGGTCTTTACTCTTGGCCTTCCCTCCGAGTCAACCTCTGGTCTACCCTTGGAGTCGACAATTGCTTCCACTTGGCACAGGCTTTTAATCAGAGCTCGTAATCCACTTTGAATTCCAGCCACCAATGCTGGAAGGAGGGCGATAGACTTGCCGTAGGCCAACAAGACCGCCGGGTACACCACATTGGCGACAATTACTTCATGTGACAGTGTTGGCACCACGCAGCGCTTCAGCCATAGTATAAGAAAGCCCGCCAATAGCGCCCAGTCAGAAATGGGAACTCGGGCTTGATGATGAAAACTTTCAAAGACCGTATCAGGTTTGAAAATATCTTCATTTGAGTCCGTGGTGTAAGAGCTCGCAGAGGCGTCAATCCTCTCAGCAATTTCTTCATCAGTACTAGGAGCCAGACTGGTCACTGGGCTATCTTTCTCATTTATACCGCTGAATAGGTAGCTCGCTCAGGACATCTGCTTAACACCCATGTTCCTCTAGGAGGATATTTGACCGCAGATGTGGAAGTGACACAACACTTTCCAGTATGTCTCATATACTTGAGGGCTCCCTTTCTTCAAGAGATGAAGTTTTTCAGAAGTCGGAACGTATTCTTCATAAGGGGCATCTCCCATAACAAGCCCTGAAACTTCATACAGCTCATGAAGAGCGAGCCCCATCTCTCCGGCCGGAGTAAAAAAGGTCCCCGTCAAAGGATTATAGTGCTTCAGGATGTCATAGAAATTATGAGAACTTTGCGGGAGGCCATACTGCACAGCCCTGACCGAGTGGTACAACCCCACCTGTTCCAGTAGAGCTCCAAGTTCGACAAGGACAAATCCAACCATCCTGCCCCACCAGGATCTGTTGGAAGAATGGACCCACCCGAGCGGGCGGAAGTCGACGGGAAAATCACCCCTGACCTTCATGAACTGGTTGATAAAGGTGGTGCCGACCTGAGGGGTTTCCCCTCTCGGATATTCAGACCTAACCAATCCAGGGAATAAACCAAAGACCTCTTTCCCATAGCTGGCAGAGTGTATTTCTTTGGCACCTAGTCTGCCAAGAGAGACACCGGAGACAAATCGGGAAAGATCCCAGTCCATCGCACGGTGAACGGACATATGCTGAAGATAAGATAGGGGATACATTCTCTCCATATTGGGAAGAAAAAACCTCCTATCCCCTATATGACGGAGCCACTTATAATCTCCGTCATGCAAAATCCTATCATCCTCGTCGATGTCATCACCAAAAAAAAAGACAGGCTTCTGTAATGGAGTGCGAGATCCGTCTCAAACACTCCGTCAGAGATAATCTCCTGGAGGGTCACCATACTGGCCTTGGAGATCTTCTCCTTTCGCTCCTTCGACTTACCAGTAGTCACAGGAGCAGTTTTCTACAGCACGAAGGTCAGGTTATGATCAGCGCCGCCTACATGCCCAAAGTGGCACTTTTTGGACAAAGGGTTGGAGGAGTATCGTAATGCAAAGAGAACAACACTTGATCAGAAATCTGAAAGAAAATGGTTAAGTGTTTAAAACTCAAACGCAGGAATGAATCCAGACGCGGAGATCATCAAAATCTGCATCCAGATTCCAAGAACGCGAGGCTAGCATGAAGCCCGCACTTTAAAATCCAGGACTTAGAAAAATTTCAAAGTATCGGACTCAGACGCGAGATTCATTAAAACTTGTGTCTGATCTTACAAGACGTAAGAATCGTAGGAAGTCTGCGTCTGAACTCCCTACACTTAAAATATTCTGAGCATTGAGTCTAAAACGCAAGGCTCAATGAGGCCCTACGTTCAACAAACAGATACGGACTCAAGTTGATAAAGGAAAGATGCAGAGGTTGTCAAACCTGCGTCTTGTCTATCAACTCAAGAACCGCGCCTGAAGATCAAACACGGGCACGAGCCCGCGTTGGCGGTTCACATTCAAAAGGGACTTAAGAGTTAAAAGAACTCTATAAGCCCCTTCAATGGCGGAAACCAAATCAGATGGTTTTATTACCTGAAATAGGGGCTTCCTGTATGGAGGAACCACCCATTTGGGTCTCAGGAGCAACAGCCTTCAAGGACGAAGCAGCATGCTTGGCTTTTGGTGCCATCGCAACCGTGGAATCGGTGTTGAAGATGGTGAAAACGAAAAAAAGTTTCGAGCTTTTCTTAACCCTAAGAGGCTCAAACGAAGAAGAAGAGACTAATGATGACTCTTGAAAGACTGTTGTCTTTTATAGGCACAGTGATTCGTAAAGATACGCGGCGCTTGGCTCGACGCCTAATCCCTGTCTGACGCGTGGCAGGCATATTAAATGCAGTGCAAAATTCGCGCGCCAAAAAGAAGATGTCCCCTCAATTCTGCTGGACACGTGGCAACGCGCCCACAACACGGATTCGTGTTCAACAGAAAATCGCGTCCCTCCGAAGGTCGCGCCTTTTCAATCAGGCCAAAGCCGCGCCTACTTCACAGAGCGAAAGCTGCGTCTTCATCCCAAAAGACGCATCCCTACAGGAGGCGCGTCTTTAAAGCAGCATGACCCCTGCGTCCACAGGACTTGCATTCAGTCCTTGCTTATGCAATTCAGTTCAACAGTATACTGGCACAAGCAGATGACTGTTTATCCCTGGTTCAAAGTATACCAACAACAAACTCTGAGCACTGGGAGGTCTAGACTGTGTATCTAGACACTCGCTACGATCTTTTCTGGCGGCTTCAAAGGGTTTCACAGTACACTCACGAAGACCATATTCCAGACAGGATCAAGCTCAGAGCATCTTAAATAATTGTCAGTCCAATCATGAGAAGTACAAATTCAACCAGAGTTTAAAGTATTTCAAAATCCGTCCCAGTCAACCGCGGAATATCGAAAACTTTGGAGGGGGTTCTGTAGGCTGTCTAAAAATCATTAAAGACAAGTCATCAAAAAGCAGAGTCCAAACTCTAGACGCAGGGCTAATCATAGCCATCACAACAGCATCAAGACGCGAGGATCAAAACCCGCATCTCAGCGTTACTGCAGCGTCAAGACGCGAGGGCCGAAACCCGCGTCTCTGCATTACTGCAGCGTCAAGACGCGAGGGCCGAAACTCGCGTCTCAGTATTACTGCAGCACCAAGACGCGAGGGCCGAAACCCGCGTTTAAGTATCACTGCAGCACCAAGGCGCGAGGGTCGAAACCCGCGTCTCAGTTATAACTGCCCTTGTTATTGGGTCAATTACCGCCCACATAATGAGGAAGTTAACCCCCATTATGGAGTGTTTTTAGGGGGCACGTTCACCCCTGAAACCTCTATAAATAGCCCCGTTGCTATGGAGAAGGGGTCGGTCGGTCGGTCGATTGGATCAGATAATTCTTGGAGAAGAATTTCGCTTGTGAGCTGTAGAGGCCCCGAGACTTACACACAAAAAGAAAGAGAGTTCAACTATTCAAGCAACTTGCTACGTACAAGTCAATCTTTTCCTACAATCTCTTTGAGATTCCTGGTCGACAGGAGCTGTGTTACTCCGTCTGCCATCCAATGAGAGGATTCCCAAGAGGTCCTGACGTTCACCCGGTCAACGGAAAATAAGATTCACTTTCCACCGCCACATCAAGAACCCAACATTAAACAAAGGGGAGATTCAAGCCTAAACATCTCCTATCCCTTGTAGTCGGAGTGTTAATCCGCTTTAATCTTTCATTTGATTCAAGGAAATTTTACGAGGAAACTTCTCCCACCGTACACCTACAGGTTAAGCGTCACTCAGACAACCATTTATGGCTTCAACGCCAATGATACGCGCTCGATGGGAAAAATCAAACTCAGGTGTCAAATTGGGGACCTGAAATCATAGGTGACTGTTATGTCATTGACGCTGACACCTCATACAATCTGCTGCTCGGACGTCCTTGGATTCACCGCAACACTATCGTCCCGTCCACTTTTCATCAAGTAATGAAATGTGTTGGTGAAGATGGAAAAGTGAGAACGTTTATTGCCGAAAGGCATCCATTCAAAGGAGTCGAGAATTATTTTAATGATTTCCTCCTTTATCAAGATTCTCTTGAGGTTGATGAGAATCTTCACCCAGAAGAACCCGACTCTGGCAACGAAGCAGATACGAAGCCAAAAGAAGATGAGTGTCTCTAGGAAATAAATTCTCTTGTAACGAGCATTGATAAGCTCGACGTCAATATCACCGCTAATATTGAAAGCGAGTGGTTCATCAATGAAGATTTAGATTTGGCTTAATTTTTTGCATTTGCTTCAGATTCTAGTACCGTCAGACACTGGCACTGACGTGGACAGTGATCTTTTATCAGCAATGAATGTTCTGACATCATTGTGTGCACCAATAAAGTCGTCTCTCCTGATACACGAAAACATAGGAGGCGCACACAATGCCTTCTTTAAAGTACCAGCCAAGCAAAAGAGTCAAAAGCCAATTCTATTCGGACGGATCGAGACATAACTCGTAACTTGTGAAAGCTCTGGGTTTCTAAGTCTCCACAATCATTATGGACAAAAGTTACGTCACATGATGAAAAGAATGGGGTATGATTTTACCAAGAATCAGGCATTAATTTCGGCAAAGGAAAATTAGCAATACTTTGTTCGTTTGTACTGAAAGACAAAGACCCCAGTTACTATCAGAAGACCCGAAGGGGATGCATTGAGGACAATGCTTGAGATAAGTGTGGGGGAGGGTTTCCTAACATAATTAGTTTTACATTTTCTTTCTTTTACACTTCTTTTTAAGAACTTTTTAAAATTTTCTTTTGTATAAAAATTCTTTTCTTTTCTTTTTACAAAACTTTTTGACATAAGGGAAATAATTTTGATTTACTTTTAAGAAAATTAAGATTATCTTAGGAATTAGGAAGACCTAAAGTTATAAATTTTTAAACCAAGTCAAAATAATAGATCTTATTTAAATTTTAGGATAAGAAAGTAAGATTGGAAAGATAATTTGATCTTGAATTTTTTGCCTTAGATTTATGCACTTCACACTTATACAATTTTTGAGATTGAAACAAATAATGAAAATGCCATAAAAATATATAAAAAATGATGATAATAAAAATCACTTATTGAATTTGGGTAATTATGCCTCAGGAAGCATGATTATTTATATCAAAAATGGTGGACAAAAACAAAATAATCCCCTTTAGTTTTGTGGCCTTGTTTACTCGAGTCCTTAAGTCCGAGGGATGTTTTCTCATCTGGTATCCTAAAACTATCTGGTTGTGAGACACCGGCTAAAGGCTCACTATCAGGATAAGCTAGAAAGCCTAAGAAAACTAAGAGAAGAAAAAATAAAAAAATATATATTAAATAAATGGCATGAAAGTTAGAGTCGATATCCCAAAAATATTCACTGTTCACAAAGTGCATATTTTTTTAAGAATTTTTGAAAGATCAAATAATCAATTCAATTTTAAATTCTTACATTTAATTTATAACAAGATTTTGCATTTCGACTTAGTTTAAGGAAGAATAATTTCTGGTTAACGTATGACCTTGGTTCACTTATATTTTCGCAAAAAATACTTCAACACTTTTCTCTATTTCAAAAATGCCTCCTAAAAATACTAACATTTGATTTCTTTATTTATGGATTTTGTAGGTGTAATCCCCTGAAAACTCTCAGGAGACAAAACTTCTCCTCTAGGGGAAACCTAGAGGTTTAACGGCTTGTTGCACATGCTCAGTGCAATCGCGTCACCTGTGAAAGTGGTGTAATAATTTTCTTAGTTTTTTGTTTTTCTCGGGACGAGCAAAATATAAGTGTGGGGGTGTGATTAGTCTCTAAAACTGTATTTTATACCACATCTTTACATTTATTTAATATTAAATTCTGCTAATAATACATTTCTTATATGTTTATAGGTCCATGGCATGAAATGAAGAAGAAGACACAAAATCACCATTTAATAGGTGATTAAAGGCCTATAAAGATAGCTATTGACTTTGGAGGGTGGTTTCATCAAAACCAGGGGCCCAAATTTGAAAACCAGCAAGTACATCCAACAGGGGAACATCCGCGAAGAACGCAGCCGGCGACGCTGCGCGCGCTTCCCAAGAATTGCCGCAAAAATGCAGCATTTGCTACATTTCGCGGCAATCTTGTGAAGCCGCACGCCGAGATTCGACGCACGGCTCCGTACACTCCCTTTGGTGCCCTTTTCGCCCATAAATACCCCTTTGTATTCTGTATTTGGAGATATGCAGAGAGTAGTGTAGTTTCTTTCCATGTTGTAGTTTAGGGTGGTTTAGTTTAGGTTAGTTCTTCTTCTTCCTTTGTATTTTTTATTTCTTGTAGATCTTGTAATAGGAGAGAGAGCGTTATATGGTTGGAAAGAAAGAGGTCTTGTAACAGAAGGTGACAATCTATAAAAGGTTCTCTCTTTACCTCTCTTTATTTTCTTCTCTCTAATCCCTTTTACATGTTTAGCTAATCTTTTCTCTCATGACAACTAACTACTAACCACTAACTAGTCTAGTTCTTACTTGATAATCCACATGAATCTAATAGCCTCCACTTGGCCTTGCTCTTGCAAGAACCATTGATGGCTCATGATGATGGATTCAACACTCTAACTTCCTAATTCTCTAACAAGCTAACATTACTTTACTCCATGCTTACTTTTAGTTTTGATGGTTTAAGTGTAGCTTGCACTTGTTTTGTTGAGTTGGGATGTGATGAGTTACATATGGGTCATACTTTGAATCGCTCTTGAACCAAGGACTAGTGATTGTCAAGGATACAAGTGAGGCAACTATCACTAAGAGGTTAGCATGTTGGTGGAGTCATTAGTAGTTTGTAGCCATGAGTTTTCTTTCTTTTTCACTTTATTTTAGAAATATATCCAAAAATCACAAAAAATCATTTTTTCTATGTTTCTCACTTCTTCGTATTTCACCGTACTCTTCTCTTTTCATTCTTTATTTTCTTTTCTTTTCATTCTTTCAAACATTGAAGAACTTTTAACACACACGTGAATCAACTGGTAAAGCTTCTATCGCCTCCCGTCCTTGTGGATTCGACTCGTTTTAGCCTCTATGTTATAACGGAAGTATCGAGGAAGCCAAAGCACACACACTTTAAATATCGATTTCAAAACATACACTTTTTGTGCGCGATTTTCCCCGATCACGGGTCTAAGAAACCCTGCATCTCACTTCAAACGTGAGTCTGAGCAACTCCGCGTTTGAGATGCCCTGTCTACAACAAGTAACGCGAGGTCCGCATCGAGCTCGAAACCCGCGTTTCTGTTATAACAGACCCCCATTACTGGATCAATTAACTATTCACATAATGGGAGAGTTAATCCCCAATATGGAGGAATTTTAGGGGACAATAATACCCCTATGACTCCCCATAAATAGCCTGAGTAGCTATGAAGAAGGGAAGACTCTTTTTGGAGCAGAGAGGACTTTTGGAGAAAAAGAGTAATCAGTGAACTCTAAACACCTAGTATGTTAAAAATAGAATTCCTCTCTGATTAATCATGAGAGAACCCTGAAGAGAAGTTAGACAGTCGGCTGGTCAATAGAGAATAAGAATCACTCTCCATCGCCGGCTATAGAACCCAACTTTAAACAAAGGGGAGACTGCATCTTCTCCTCTCTTTTGTAATCAAAATCGTTCTGTTGTAACCTTTTAGCCACTCAAAGAAATCTTACATCGACTAAGGTGTTTTTTTGACCAAACACTACATACCCAGTTTGGGACTTAAAATAGTATATGTGTTAGTTCGACAACCCTTTACCGTCGAAAGTATAGAAGGTCAGTACCTTAAACTTGGGAGGGTAAGGAGCCGTATTTCATTCTGCTGGGTAGGGTCGGATTATCCTTACATCTTGAAAGTCGTCTCGGTTTACAAGGGCCTCGAGGCGTTGCTCCAATTCACTCATCCTCTTAGAATAACGAGATCCATTTTTTGAGTTATTCTTCTCTTCAGATGAAGATTTGGGGGCTCAGAATTGGAACGCTATTCACTCTCAGTGTTTGCAGAAGATGAGCTTTCCCCTTCTTTCCTTTTGCCTTTGGATTTGTTGGAAGAAGTTTTGCCCTTTGATTTTTTTTCTCCGTAAGCAGTTGTGAGAGTATCTGCTTAAAGGTGTCGATAAATTCTTACTGAGCTCGAATCATATCGAACTGTTCCCTCTGAACTCGGACTTGCTCCTCAAATCGCTTGGCCACTTCTTCGGGAGTGCCTGTCATGTAAGCAAAGGTTGTTGTCTCCGAAGTAGAATTTGAAGATTGGGATTCGAAGATGGCGGAGTGCTCGTCGCTCACCTCAATTCCCCTAGACAACAAACTATAGTCAACTGGGATAATCGTTCCCCTACGGGTCTGAGTATGTCGGTAGATGATTAGTCTCTAAAACTGCATATTTCATACCACATCTTCACATTTATTTAATATTAAATTCTGCTAATAATACCTTTCTTGTGTGTTTCTAGGTCCATGGCATGAAATGAAGAAGAAGACCCTAAATCACCATTTAATGGGTGATTAAAGGCCTATAATATAGCCATTGATTTTGGAGAGCTGATTCGTCAAAACCAGGGGCCCAAAACCAGAAACTGGGACATCCAACTGACAGGGGACAGACGCAACAACACGCGACAGGCGACGCCGCGCGCGTGGCTCTAGAAGAGCCGCGAAAACGCAGCTATGGCCGCATTTTCGTGACCGTACGGGCGCGGTCGCGCCCGTGCTTTGGGTCAGGGGTTGTCCCCTGGCCCCCTTTCCCCTGGTGCTTATAAATACCTCACTGGGATTCTGAAGAGGGAGATATACAGAGAGTTAGGGTAGTTTCTTCTTCATGTTATAGTTTAGGGTAGTTTAGATTAGTTATTCTTCTTCTTCTTTTGTATTTTTCATTTTGACAGATCATGTAATAGGAAAGAGAGTGATCATAGGATAGAAGAGAAAGTTCTTGTAATGGAGGGTGACACTCTATGAAAGGTTCTTCCTTTATCTCTATTTGCTTCTTCTCTAACTCTTTACATGTTTAGCTAATTTTTCTCTCATGGCAACTAACTACTAACCACTAACTAGTCTAACTTCTTACTTGATAATCCACAGAATCTAATAGCCTCTACTTGGTCTTGCTCTTGCAAGAGCCATTGATGGCTCATGATGATGGATCTAACACTCTAACATCCTAACTCTCTAACAAGCTAATATTACTTTACTCCATACTTACTCTTATTTAGTTTTGATGGTTTAAGTGTAACTTGCACTGTGTTGAATTTGGATGTGAAAGTTAACAATGGGTCATGCTTCGAAAAACATATGGGTCATGCTTCGAAAAGCTCTTGAATCAAGGACTAGTGATGGCCAATGATACATGTGAGGCAACTATCACTAAGAGGTTAGTATGTTAGTGGAATCATTAGTAGTTAGTAGTCATGAGTTTTCTTTCTTTTTCACTTTATTTTAGATATACCAAAAAAAATCACAAATACTATTCTTCTATGTTTCTCACTTCTTTGTTTTCACCGTGCTTCTCTTTTCATTCTTTGTTTTCTTTTTCTTTTCATTCTTTCAAACATTGAAGAACTGTTAACATATATGTGAACATATCGTGTAAGTTTCTATCGCCTCCCGTCCTTGTGGATTCGACTCGTTTTAGCCTCTATGCTATAATGGAAGTATTGAGGAAGCCAAAGCAAACACACTTTAAATATCGATTTCAAAACATACGCATTTCGTGCGCGGTTTTCCCCTGATCAGTAGACCCCTTCAGGTTCGACAAGAATATCTTTCAGGCCTGGAGATTAGTCAATATCTGACTCCTCTGAACTGACAGCCTGTTGCTTCTCTTTGGACTTGCTTGGTGTGAAACTTGGCCCCACCATGTTTGCAGTTACCTCCGAGTATTCAACTTCAGAGAACAACTTTTTCTTCCGGGATCGTCGTCTCTTGGCTGAGTTTGAAGCCGCTGACAACCACTAAAAACTAAGAGCTTTATTATCTGAAAGCCGCAGTGGCAATCAGAAAGCACTGCTTAGATGAAATGCTCACAGTGACTTTGAGGAGTGATTTTTTGGACACTCTTTTTCCTTATCAGGTAATCCCTCAGATCCGTTGCGAGAGCATTTGAAGAACTAGCCTCAAACCCATAAGGGTGAGGGCTTTTTGGCTCTGTATGTCTTAAAGACATACCCTTCTGAATGCGGGCCTCATGTTTCTTTATTGAAAAGCGAATCTCATGTGGTGTTGAAATGCGGACCTCTAATGTAGCGGGAGTCGTGTTCTGGTCCAGGCAGAATGCGAGTCTCGCATTTTGGAGCATGCAGAACGCAGATCTTGCATCAGGACGCTGAAACATGGGTCTTGTGTTCTGGATTAGAAACGTGATCCTCGCGTTGCTTCAGAGAAATGTGGGTCTAAACCTCGCGTTCTGTATCTGTAGAACAGACTGCGTCTGCAGAGTTTTCGCTCAGTTGCTGACGAGCATGATGCCTTCGTCGATGTTCAGCATTCCGGTTGAGTTGCAAGGGTTATTGGGAACCCTCGGCAATCTAGAATCGCAAAGTTCAGAGAGGAGAGTGATGGCGGGATCGATCTTCACTATCGCTTTGATTGTGTGTCGATGCATTAGCCCTGTAGGTCTCCTAAGAGACATTGACGGGGGCCGCGTGAGCTGCATGAGAGATTTTCAGAACCTCATTAGAAGTGGCACTGCTTGCGCTGTGAGCAGAAGTGCAAGCCACTTTTGGAGAAATCTCTGAAGAGATTCGAGACCGAATCCCCGAAGAGATTTTGTGGTACTGCAGCATTGTATTGGAGGTAGCAGAGCCTGAGGAAAAAAATTTCTCGAACTTCCCTTGGTCGAATTCAACGACGAGGGATTCCACTATCATCCCGAGGAACTGAACGTCAGCTTGCGCCATAATGTTATCATCAGTAGAGAATGAACTCCCCAGCAGAGTGGCTATCTTTTATGTCATTAGAAAAATTGAAGCGTGTATAAATTTCTTTGATATAAAAAGAAAGTTACAACAAATCAAAAACTTCGATTGCAAAAGAGAGAAAAATATTTAGATCTCCCCTTTATTTAATGTTAGATTATTGATGTGGCGCTGGAGAGTGATTCTTGTTCTCTGTTGATCGGCTGAACGATAAGCTTCTCTTCAGGGTCTACTTTCGGGTGCTTTAAAAAAATAATTAGAGAAGAACTTTATTTTTAACACAGTAAGTATTTAGAGTTCATTATTTCTCTTTCTCTATCTCTTTAAACTTTTGAGGTTGAAAAGAAAGAAGCTTTTAACTTGAGAATTCTCAGCTCAATATCTCAGAAAATAGCCTCCCCTCCTTCATAGCTCTCTAGGCTATTTATAGGAGATCTTAGGGGTATAATTGTCCTCTAAAATTTCTTTATAATAGGGATTAACTCTTATATTATATGGAGTTGATTGACCCAGTAATGGGGGTCAGTTACAACAGAAACGCGGGTCTCGCATTGGACGCGGACCTCGCGTTGTTGTGTGGACGCGGCGCTCACAGTTTCACATGGCCGAGTTGGAGTCAAAACACGAAGCTCACAGGTGTTGACACTCTAAAAAAGACAAGATTCTGACTGGCCTGAACAATGTCTAAACTTGTTGACATTTACAAAAGACAAGTAAAAGATAGGCTGATTGGTCCGAACAATGTCTAAACTTGTTGACATTTACAAAAGACAAGCGATAGACAAGCTGACGACCAGTTCTGTACTTGTTGACATTTACAAAAGACAAGCAACAGATAAGCTGACGACCAGTTCTCACCCATCTCCGAGGGACAAGGAAGCAAATTGGATTCTACTGATCAGACAGTAAGCCCAGATTGTCTCTAAACAGACCTCAACAGGTCTAAGATGCTAGCACTTAGCATCACATGAGCCCAAAGGGATAGCCTCGCCTGAGAGGCTAAGATCATCTAAACTTCGCCTTGAAGCTATTCACAGCTCCGTCAGGAAGCTAACTTATAGCTTCACCCGAACTGCTCAAGTTAACTCCGCAGAGAGTTAGCTTCACTTGAAGCCACACGCAACCGCGCAGAAGGGTATGTGGTAGCTTCGCCACAGACGATATCTAGCTCCGCTGAAGAGCTGTCTTCTGACTTCGCCATATGGTCCTTCCAGCTCCTCTACGAGCTCGATGCGGGCAGCGCCGCTGCGGGTCTGCTATGGTCAACCTTTGACCAATTAAATCTCCATATGAGATTAAATCTAATCGGATCAAGATCAAATCCAATCAGGATCAAATCTGAGATTAAATTTGGCAGTTGATTGCCATAATCTCTTGACTCTCCTAAAACGAGTAAGAGGATCAGGGGAGATCTTCCAACTATATGGAAAGAATCAAAACAGATCAAGAGGATCAACCGACCTGCTATTTCTAGTTTCGCAGAAGCTGATTCTAGCCTCGCAGCAAGGCTACTTTTCAGATTTAAACAGATTTGATTCAATCTGTTTTTATACTTTTAAGGGACGATTATACCCTTTCTCTCCCTATAAATAGCCCACCAGGGGCACAAGGAGAGAGGACTCCAGAAGAAGAGAGCACCCACACGACCTCGACACACGCAAGGACTTCTTCACGACTTCTCAAAAGGACGCACTGCGCGTACAAATAGAGATCTATTCTTTGAATTCAGAGACTGTCAAGAGAGCTGCTTCTTAATCAGGGTGCTGATACCCTAATACCTGCTTCTCAAGGAATTTTCGGAACCAGGCGAGAGGGAATTCCTAAGTGAAGGCGGTTTTGAGAAGTAACAAGAGGGTTCTACCAATCTTCTGTTCTCCGATTCCCCGAACCAGGCGAGAAGGGAATCTCATCGCTCGCATTGTCAAAGGGACAAAGTGGTCGCGTGCTGACCAGACTCCTATCGGCACACTTCTCCAGAATCTGTGAGGAGATCTACTTGTAATCTTCTGTATTACTTATAATTTAGCTCCTCAACTTCTTTTTTTTTGTAAGTTTTCCCCTTTGCAAAATCAATGGAAAACAAGATGGCGACTCCGATGGGGATTGAATTCTCCGCTGCTGAGAATCAAGTGTCGCAATGCGATGAACAGACCTTCGGGTCTATCTCTGAATTCAGGAAAGCCAGTGCAGCCAGAGCCTCTCTGGCTAAATCTTCAAGGCAAGTCTCTGCGGAGACAGATAAGGCTCTCTGCGAGCCTACTGCGGTTCTCTGGCACAACAAGGAAGTACGTCCGCAGTCTAAGCCCATCACTTTCGAGAACCTGGTCGTTCACTTCGACCAAGGAAAATTTGAAGAAGTCCTCTCTGGGGGTGGTCTAATGCTTCATGCACGGAAGCATAGAAAGGTCTCCATGACCAAGGTTTCAGAACAGAAACCAGGAGCAGAATTCTGCCAACACCCCTCAGCCTCGCGTGTGGCTAGTCAGGTTCCTTGCGAACGTAAGTCTCCCTTGTCAAAGCAGATGTGGAGGTCAAAACAGAAGGCTCTGGGCAAAGCCTCAGGCGTAGCTACGCCAGAAGTGCGTCTCTCGCGCGAAGAAAAAGGCAAGATGCCTGCCTGCTCCAACAATGCTTCTAACCACGAAGATACAAGGGCGACAGTACCTTCGCCCAATTCAAAATCAGTGCGCCTCGCGCCAGCCTCGTTCTCACGAGCGAAGCTACTGTATCACAGCGTACGCGCGGCGTCCATAGCCGCGAAGCCCAAGTCAAAGCACAACAGCGTGCTTCGTTCGCTCTTCGCAGCGAAGTTAAGGGATTGTCCCTAAGTGCTGATAGCGTTGCTTATGCAGCTTCAACGCCCAAGGGAGTTTCCAAAGCTTTTAGCCGCGAGGTTAGAACCGAAGCACTATCTAAGGCCAACCGCCTTCGCAGCAGCACAGCGGATAAAGCACCACAGCGTGCTCCGCCCTCTGGTTCGTCAAGCGCTAAGCTCATGCCTTGCGGCGGGCTAAGGGATTGTCCCTAAGTGCTGATAGCGTTGCTTATGCAGCTTCAGCGCCCAAGGGCGTTTCTAAGGTTCTTAGCCACGAAGCTAGAACTGAAGCACTACTCTGTGCTAATTCCCACTGCGGTGATAAAAGGAGCAGGACATCGTCTTATGCGCGATCCAAAAGAGCTTCTGCGCTAGATCGTTTAAGCCCAACTGGGTCTGACTTGCGAGAATTCTTGACGAACAAACGGAAGTCGGAATCTTTTCGAACTACTTCCCCCTGTTGTCAACAAGTGGAATGTCAGCTGGTGACCGTCCACTCAGTCCATTGCCGGCTAAGACCAAGTCTCGCCACTTCTCTAGGCCGACGATCAGTTTTTGATCGGCTGTCGGTACAAGCCCCGGTGAAACATCATAAAAGGAGCGTCTCGCGAGACCTACCCTCTGCATCCGTCAACATGACCGGGAGAGGACAAGAGCTGCGCAGGGGCAGACAAGCGTCCGACGACACTCCCTACAGCTCCCCAGATCCAGATTACAGCCCAGACTTAGGCGAAGTCTTGGTGCATGAAGAGGGTGTTTTCCGAAACACCAGATCTAGGGTGGCGATACCCTACAGTTATGAACAGCCTTCTTCCTCAACGGTAGTAGCCTCGCCAGAACCAAGGAGAAGATCAGTCCAGTCATCTGATGAAGAAGATAAAGATAGCGGGTATGCTTCTTCGGCGACAGTCAGCTCGGTGCGAACAGACAGAGCATCAGTAAATATGGCTGATAATGGTAATGACGACCTTCGTCGACGTTTGGAAGCTCAGGAGCAAACTTTCAAAACTCAGCAAGAAGCTCTGGACAACATTCAACAGATGCTCGCTCAACTCCTTAATAACCAGAATAACAATGATACCGGGAGTAACCATGACGAGGAAGAACATCTTAGCAATGACCAGCCGAAGACAGAAAAGTCCAAGGAGGGTTCTTCTTTAGACGCTGAAGTCCTTAAGGGCCTTCAAGCTCAAATTGCATCCCTAACTCAGAGGGATGAGTTAAAGAAAGTGGGGACAGTCCGTCCTTACCCGTTGGAGTGGGATTCAGTGTCATACCCACCGAAGTTCAAACCACCAACATTGCATACCTATTATGGAAAGAGCTCGCCAAACCAACACATCTACTATTTCCGGTCTCAAACCGGTAATGTTATAGACAATGACACAATCATGGCTAGGCTGTTCATTGGCACCTTAAAGGGGGTAGCATTTGATTGGTTCCGAAGTCTCCCTCCGGGCTCTGTCAATTCTTGGATCGACCTGGAAACCCGATTCCTTTCTCGCTTCTATGAGGACGATACCGAGGTAACCATGGACAAGCTCCTCTCCACCGTGCAGAAGAAGGGCGAATCTGTCCATGACTATATTAAGCGATTTAGAAACTTGTCTTTGATGTGCCCAGCTAGGATGCCATTACCCATGCTCTTACAGACGTGCAGGCACAACTTCTTAGACCATGTAAAGGTTCGCATGGGGGCTGTCAAAGCCCATACCTGGAAAGAACTGATCAAACAAGCTGAGATAGCCCGAAAAGTCGCTAAAAAGTTCGAACCATCCACCCCTAAAAGCAAATGGGGTATGAACAACAAAGGACGTAGCGACATGGCGCAGTCTTCTCAAGCCAAAGGGAAGGAGACTATGTCCGTTGAATTATCAGAGGATGTTCAGTCGAAGCCCAAGAAAGGTGGCTTCAATAATCAGGAGTCTAAGTTCCCTCCGAAACAGTATTCCTTCAGAGACGATCAGGTGATCACCATATTCCATTTACTCCACAAAGGGAATAAAATGAAGCTACCAGAGGCTCGACGTCCCAATGAGATAGGACGCACGAACGATCCCAAATACTGTCTCTACCACAGGATGATTCACCATCCTACCGACAAGTGCTATGTCCTCAAGGACATAATTCAAGCCTTGATCGACGCAGGGGTCCTGACACTGAAGGCAGAGCAGAAGAAAGTCACTGCCAATATGGTGACCCTCGAGTTCGGCAAAACCCCAAAGGTCACAGTTCCTGACGGGACCTATCCAGTCCCTGTGCCACGGCTGGAAGTCAAACATCCTGCGGCTAAAACTCAGGATAATAGAGGCCTTGTTCCCTTGACATTGGAGACAGGGGAAGTCATGTGGATACACCCAGACCTTGTCCAAGACGTACAGTGGGATTCAAAGAAGTCCAAGTCGAAGGGCAAATCTTGCAATGTCATCTCCCTCCTGCCGGACGATGACAATCTTACGTCAGCTTCCCTCAGTGATTCTGAAGGAGAAAAGCATGCTTGCACAACGCAGACCGATGTACCTCAGCCGACGGGTACTCGATCCGAAAAATCATACTTAAAACAGTATGAGAAAGCTACTGACGAGACACAACAACAAACGACGTCAGTACAAGTACCAGCATCCGCTTCGATTCCAACCAAGGGAAAAGAGAAACCTAAAGAAGTCCGATTTGACCATGTCCTGAAGAAGCCTTCAGGCCCAGGGCTTGACACGCCCTTTCGTTTTGACATATTGGCCCAATTGGCTAATATCCCGGCTCGTATTACTATACCGAGCTACTTCGTCTCTCAAAAGAGACAAGAGAAGCACTCAGGATGCGCTGACTAATTCAGAATCATTCCTGATATATATGCCAGAAACCCCTAAAGATGACGCTCAGTCTCCATGTCCTGAATGCCATCATGCACAATCAAAGGTCCCCGCTATTACCTTCACAGCGGAAGATATGCTTCTCAAAGACAACAAGCACGATCGACCTCTGTACTACACCGGATACATCGGTTCAACATGCATTGAAAGGGTACAAGTCGATCTGGGGTCCGCACTCAGCATCATCCCCAAAAGGCTTCTCTACTTCCTCGGTATACCGCTATATAGGTTGTCTGCAAACACTACTACAATATACGGTTTCAATGCCGGGAGTAGTCATCCACTTGGAAAAATTCGACTTTTTTGCCGAATCGGGAGCCTGAAATCGGAAGTGACGTGCTATGTTATTGACGCTGACACGTCATATAACCTGCTGCTAGGACGACCGTGGATCCACGCCAACTGGATCGTTCCCTCTACTCTGCACCAATGCTTCAAATATGTTGAGGATGACGCGACAGTACGAACTGTCTTCGCTGAGAAGCAACCATTCAAAGGGGTGGAGAATTACTTCACTGACGCTCTCCTGTATCTAGAGACTGGTGAAATATCCAAAGAATCGCTGCCGGACAATGATGATAGTGACAGTGAGGCAGATTCAGAATTTGAAGCAGACGTGTCATCCATTTTGATTAATGAACCGATTATAGCATGTCTTAATAATCCCCAATGTAACACACCTTCTGAAGATGAAGGTGAATGGGTAATTAATGATAATATTTCTTTCGATTATCCTGCGAGTATTGGGTTGTCTGAATCCATCATGGATAGCTTTCTACACATGCCTTTACATAGACCAAGTGCATCCGGTACGCCCATGGAATCTGTAGAAGAGGCCGTTTTGGTAATCCCTCCATCCAAAGAAGGTCAGTTACCGATAATTTTCGGTAGAGCCCAACCACGAGGGTCCACAGCCGCAGATTCAAGTTCAGACTCAGACACCCCACAATTCTTCCATTACGCGTGACCATCGCGCCATATTATGAAGAAAATGGGGTACAACCTAAAGTATGGAGAAGGCCTGAATTTCGGAAAAGGAAGGCGTAGTTTGCTGCGTAACTTTGTGCCAAAAGGGAAGCCTGCAAATTACTATGATAATACACGCAGGGGGTTGGGATACGTTACACCCACATCGCCAGCAATGGTTCAATTCAAAGATGACGAACCAATTCCATCGCATTCCGCCTTATCCTCGAGTGGGACTCAGATGTCAGTGTGGGAATGATGTTCAAGAATCTCACCATTAATATGACCTCAAGCAGTCAATTGGAGCCTGTGGAAGCTACTGATGAGGAACCATGGGCTCAGCAATTAGATCTCCAATGGGAAAAGCGATTCGAACAATTCGACCCACCTACTGAAGACAAGGTGATGCAGGTCAACTTGGGTAGTTACGATCACCCTAAGCCCATCTTTATAAGTGAAAGCTTGTCACTTATGGAAAAGGAAGAATTAATAATACTCGTAAAGGAGTATATAGACGTCTTCGCATGGAACTACGAAGACATGCCCGGACTTGATCCATAAGTCGCCATGCACCGTCTGAATATCAAACCCGACGCCAAGTCAGTCAAGCAACAACAACGTCGGTTTCGCCCGAACATTATGGAGGCTATTGAAGCCGAAGTTCACAAGCTCATTGCATGTGGCTTCATACGGGAGGAATAGCATTCAGATTGGGTTGCTAATATCGTTCCCGTCCTCAAGAAGAACGGGAAGATACGAATCTGCATCGACTACCGTGATCTCAATACATCTTTTCCTAAAGACGAGTTCCCACTGCCCATCACCGATGTCATGATTGACAACACATGTGGATTCGAAAGAATGTCTTTTATGGACGGCTTTTCAGGGTACAATCAGATTAAAATGTATCCCGAGACGAGAAGCATACTTCGTTCCAAACACCATTGGGGGTATACTGTTACACTGTAATGCTCTTCGGACTGAAGAACGCTGGAGCAACCTATCAGCGGGCAATGAGTACAATCTTCCGCGATCATCTCCGAAAAACGGTAGAATGCTATGTCGACGACATCGCCGTCAAAAGCCGCAATAAGAGTGACCATCTTCGTGACTTAAGAACGATGTTCGATATAATGCGGAGCTCATCAGCCAGGGCCAAAACTTAAAGACAGATTGCATAGGCTTGGATACTATTGGCCAACCATGATAGCCGATGCCATCCAATATGCACGGAGGTGTAAAGCGTGCCAGATTCATGAGGACTTCATACACCAGCTCTCAGAGTTGCTCCACCCAACTGTTGCTTCATGGCCATTTGAAGCATGGGGAATCGATATCGTAGGGCCAATCAGCCCCTCTTCGACAAGAGGTCACCAGTTTATCCTGGCAATAACCGATTACTTTTCAAAGTGGGCAGAAGCCATACCACTGGTAGAAGTAAAAACTTCTAACATGGTGAATTTCATCAAACACCATGTCATCCATCGATTTGGTGTCCCTAGGCGGATCATCCATGATAACGGTCCCCAATTCTTAAGCCAGGTATTCTATCGGTTCTGCGATAAATACCGAATTCAGAATGTGGCTTCAACTGCCTATAACCCCGCCGCTAATGGCTTGGCGAAAGCATTCAACAAAATAATCATCAAGTTACTCAAGAAGTTCGTCTCCTCGAATAAGCGAGATTGGGACGAAAAGCTTGGTGAATGTCTTTGGGCCTACCGAACCATGGTTCGGACCCCTACAGGCAATACGCCTTTTTCCCTGGTGTACGGGTGTGAAGCAGTCATTCCATTAGAAATCCAGATGCCGTCATTACGAGTGGCTCTGACCACTAAAATCACATCAGAGGACAATGATCGGTTGCGCCTTCAAGAGCTCGAAGCCCTAGATGAGAAGCGACTGCAAGCTCAGCAACACATCGAGTTGTATCAAGCTTGAATCTCAAAAGCCTTCAATAAGAAGGTCAAACAGATAATCTTCCAGAAGGGAGATTTGATTTTAAGCATTAGACGACCGATGACTATGACGCACAAGACCAAAGGCAAGTTTCAGCCTAAATGGGAAGGACCGTTTGTAATAGAAACAGTTTATTCAAACGGAGCATACCGCCTTATGACTTCAGATGGCGATTTACTCATGATGCCGATCAATGGCAAGTTCTTAAAGAAGTATTATCCTTGATTAAGGATCCTTCTCATGATCAAGTTAACACTACACCTCTGATCAAGACCTTCACATCCAAGGTACACGCAAGGAGATCTCTTCCTCCAAACGAGATCATGCAACCATAAACCAGTAGGAACCTGGTCATACATTGTTTGTCTCAAAGGAGAATCAAGGTTACACATACCAAATGATCCAACATCCTTAACGGTTAAGGATAGAGGAAAATGTTGGCCTTTAAGTCCAACATAAGTCCTCGACAACTCATCATGCTAAGGGGAATAGCATGGCTAGCCCGACTCAAACGGTAGTTGGTAAAGGTATATCAAACTCGTTGACAGCTGAGGATTTGCTAAAAATCCTAAGGGACCTGTTCCCATTTGATTCCCTCTCCAAAATCACTTACCAATTCTCATCCATAGAATGGTAAGACCACATATACAGATCTTTCTATCCATTTCGCTGTTACGTTAACATTAAACCTATGATAGTGATCTCCTCGTTTTTTGTAATAAAAACGAAACCTTTTTCCCAAATCCCATCTAACTTTGAGCTTGGTGGCTTCTCAACCGGTTATGTCATTGCGACCTCTGAACCGGCAGATAGCCAAGTCTCAACTTCGAGCCTGTTGACATTTACAAAAGACAGGTCTCACCTTTTAGTCCGTCAAGGACTAACTTTGAGCTTGGTGGCTTCTCAACCGGTTATGTCATTGCGACCTTTGAACCGGCAGATAGCCAAGTCTCAATTTCGATCTTATTGACATTTACAAAAGACAAGTCTCACCTTTCAGTCCGTCAAGGACTACCCTCAAACTTGTTGACATTTACAAAAGACAAGTTTTAGTCCGTCAAGGACTAACTTTGAGCTTGGTGGCTTCTCAACCGGTTATGTCATTGCGACCTCTGAACCGACTGATAGCCAAGTCTCAACTTCGAGCTTGTTGACATTTACAAAAGACAAGTCTCAGCTTTTAGTCTGACAAGGACTACTCTATACTTGTTGACATATACAAAAGACAAGTATCACCTTTCAGTCTGACAAGGACTATTTTGAGCTTGGTGGCTTCTCAATCGGTTATGTCATTGCGACCTCTGAACCGGCAGATGGCCAAGTCTCATTATTCAATACAGTAAGGACTCTTCTTTCAAATAGCTGCAATACAACTTGGAAGCGACAATTCAAAAAAATAAAACTAATTGGAGACACGACAGGGGAGTCAAAACAAAATTATTTTTATTGATTCCGAAAAGAAGGGATACATGAAGGCACATATATTACAAGCTATGAGCATGCGTCGTAAGATCTGATCCGTTCTTCAAGAAAGGCCAGCCTTGTCTTCCTATCATCAGTAGCCCGGACAAGCGCCTGCGATCTCAGCTTAGCCTCATTAAAGCTCGCTGTCTGAGCCAAGCGAGCTTCAACCTCAACCAAGGTTGCCCTCTGGGCTAACTCCGCCATAAGTCAAGTGCTGACTTAGCGCGGCGTATCGATTACTTCGCCGCAAAGCCTACCTTAGCTCCCCTAAAGGCACAGTCCGAACTTCGCGGAAAATTTATGCTAGCTTCGCTGGAAGCTCGTCCCTGATTCAGAAAGGATTGTCCTTAACTTCGCATAGCTCCGCTGAGTCAATTCAAAATGAAGGCAAAGCAAAAATCAGATGAGCAAAAAATAAACTTTCATTAATTTAAAAGGAAGGGTACATTGATACTACATCAAGGTTGTGTTTCATACAACAGAATCATTTGCTCAAAAGGCATACTAGTGGTCCTTTCTACTTTCAAGCATAACCAACTGGACACGAAAGACCTTCCTTCTGCACAAGGACGTAATCCTTCGCATAATGGCAGATGGTGCCACCAGGATAGATGGTGCCACCAGGACAGATGGTGCCACCAGGAAGTTGAACCTTCCGTGATCAAAATTGGCGAAGGACCGATTGCCACAAGAAGGCTGGATCTTCTTTGATGAAAATTGGCAATGGAAGGATCCGAGACCTTACAAGTGACGTCTGCTTTCCCGAAGTGGATCATCTCGGATAAGCGACTACCAGCCTCGCCTCGAAGTGGATCATCTCGGATAAGCGACTGCCAACCTCTTCTGGGAACACACATCAGCTGCCCCAGTTTGTTCCTCCTGCTTATGATTAAATTTTCGACTGAAAAAGCAAGAGGCAACTTTCTGGTCTCTTTCATCAAGTCACAAGATTGGCGAACATAGCTCACTACGATGCAAACTAAAACAAGTTAGCAGTAAGTCAAAGGAATAGCTGCAAAAATGCTAAGTCAAATTCTTTGGGGTGAAGCAATTTATATCTGATTCAGTTAAGGATTGATTTCAGTTAAAGCAGAGGATAGCCTCGCTTGCACAGTGATGATGGGCTAGCTCAGCATAAGCCAAGTCCTAGCCTCGCCTATATGGCTAAGCCAGACTGATCCAGAGGGACGCAGTCTTGACCCCACCTATATGGCAAGACTGGCTCAACTTTGAAGAGACTAAGTCCCAAGTTTTGCCTGTGTGGCAAACTTAACAGGCAAGCATGCAATGATCTTCCTTTGATCAAGTCAAAATGATAGCTTCGCTGGGAAGCTGGGCTGAAACCTTTCTCTGCAGATCAGTCAGATGCAAAATGAAGAACAAGAGAAATC
Organism: Agave tequilana; assembly: GCA_038442645.1. NCBI lineage: Eukaryota > Viridiplantae > Streptophyta > Magnoliopsida > Asparagales > Asparagaceae > Agave > Agave tequilana. The sequence continues at coordinate 21,643 of JAVJIF010031224.1, read as the reverse complement.
AATCCCTGAGGCAGCTGTTAAAGCTAAATTAAGGGAGTTAAACTCCCTAAAAGTTATCAGTTCATTGGTAAAGTCTCTGGATGACTGAGACTTACCGGTCCTTGGCCGGGTAATGACCAGAGTGGGCATCCCCACTAGTTCAGAGATCTGAGTATCTCTCTCTAATAACCAAGAGAAGAGAAGAGCAGACCACTTCTCTTCAGAGGACCTCAGGTGTCCTATTTATAGGCCTCATGGCCTGAGCGCTGCCGCTTCAAGCATAAAAGCGTAAGCGGATTTAAGGCATTTATTGAACCTTGAAAAAGGGAACGGTTTCCCTCGAAACCGTGCAAGGAAGAAATGATCTCCCTCATTAAGGCATTTATTAAGCCTTGAGAAAGGGAATATTCTCCCTCGGAAGCGCACAAAGGAGGAATAATCTCCCTCGATTAATGCAAGAGAGGTTATTTTAACCTCGAAAAGGAGCAATCCTTCTCGAAAGCAGTTGGCCTCGGGAAAGGGAAGATGTTCCAAAGCGAACCTATTCCGGAAGGCTCGGACGCGGAGCTATCCAGACGCGAAGCTACTCAGAATCGCGAATCTATATGATTCTTTAGCGAATCTATCCCAAGCAGGATTAAAAGCAAAGCTGAACTCAACCACCATGGCGATGTTCGTACTTCACATACCATCGAAGTCTGAGCCATTGCAGACTTTCGAAAACTTTGAAGGGGGTCTTATTCACACTCTAAAAAAGACAAGATTCTGACTGGCCTGAATAATGTCTAAACTTGTTTTATATGCATGATTGACAAAAAGGGGGAGAAATATTTGTCGTTTATGCATGTTTTATATGCATGTTTTGTTTTATTTACTAGTTTGTTGTTTAATTGTTTAATTGGTATCAAGAGCTTTATTTAAGAACATGTTTTTATTGATATCAAGAGCACGTTTTATGCATGTCTATGCATACATGTTTATGAGCTTTCATTGCATATTCTTATTGTTTATTGCTATGCATGAGTTAAGGGGGAGCTTCTTTGAAGCTTAACTTTAATCCATGCATATATAACTCCATGAGTTTTGTCATCATCAAAAAGGGGGAGATTGTTGGCCCAGAGGCCTTCCACTCTAGTTTTGATGATGATTAACTCATGTAGTTATGTTTACTAATAATCTTGTGATTTTAGTTTCAGATCATTTAGCAAGATATTAGTTGGTGATTACTTCAACAAGATGAGGTTTGAAGCCTCACATGGTGATTCCAGAGCCTGAGCATCAAGTTCATTTATAGCCTTGCTCGTTGGATCACGGAGTTTGGATCGAGTCGACTTGAAGATGGAAGATCGTCAAGAAGACTTAAGTATCCATAGTTTAGTTTAGTGTGTTTAGATCCATTTGTAAAGATAAGAATAGTTGATATGCTCAAGTGCACAACACACAGAAGTTTTATGTTTTGGATTTAGTTTTCATGAATAGATTGATCAAAACAAGTTTACTTTGTTTTTATGTATATTAGATGTGCTCTATATACATACATGCTTACATGACTTATACAAACTTAGTTTGACATACCTATTCATGTAGTTTTATGTTTTGGTATTTTTAACAAAACATTATTTTGGAATTAAAGACAAAAACCATGATATATATATGTTTCATGTATATTGGACTTATGTCCATATGCAACATGCTTCAATGTGTTTAAATATCATGTTTTTGTATTTCAATAAGTTTTAGGAAAAATCAGTTTTCCTATTGAAAAATACATGTTTGATAAAATACTAGTTTTGTTTTTTGGTAAAACTTTCAAAACACAAAAATAGTTCAAATTGCTTGATATTTGAGTTGACATTTTTATCTCATGTTTATATATCAATGCAAAATGTTAAAACTATTTTTGGGGATTTTTATATATTTTACAAGATTTATTAAATATTTTTAACATGATTTTCTGACCCAGAAATTGGCTGCCAGGTTCTGGCGGTCGACCGGGACGGTCGACCGTATGCCAGAGCCGGTCGACCGCTCGGTCAACCGATGTGCACAGGTCTGTGCATGTCTAGGCAGGCAATGGGCCGGTCGACCGTTGTAGGGGGCCGGAAAATTTGGTGGTCGGAGAAAGTGGTTTTAGCTGTAAAAGATTTCCTTGATTCAAGCGAAACGATTACAACCAAAAGAACTACTCTTCCCTCTTTTCCAGTTACAAGGGAGGGAGGATGTCTGAATCTTCCCTTTGTTTAAAGCTGGGTTCTTCGTGTGGCGATGGAGAGTGAATCTTGTTCTCCGTTGACCAGATGACCGTCCTGGACCGTCGGGGGTCTTCTCTTCGGTCGGTAGAAAGAGTAACTCAGCTCCGTCTACCAAAACTCTCAAAGAGGAGGTAGGCGAAGAGCGGCTAGTACTCAGTAAGCTCGCTGAAGAGTCGTGCTTCTCTCTTGATGATCCTCCTGCCTGGATTCGATCGATTTTTGATGATGCCTTATCTCAAAGCTCTCTCTCTTCAAAACTCCAATCTTCTGCCCAAGCTTCGATCTTCTTAAAGTTCTCTCCCTTCTCCAAAAAAAATCCGATCCTCTCTTCATAGCAAACAAGGCTATTTATAGGGATCTCAGGGGGTGAAGGTGCCTCCTGAAAACGCTCCCGCATGAGGGGCCACTACCCGCTACATGCGCGGTGACTGGCCCCGCAATCAGGGCAGTTGCAACTGAGACGCGGGCGTTGGGCCAAACGCGCCTTGAGACGCGGGCTTCGGGCCTTCACGTCTGGATGCTGAGGCGCGGGCGTCGGGCCGATGCGCCTTGATGCTGAGACGCGGGCTTCGGGCCGACGCGTCTTGATGCTGAGACGCGGGCTTCGGGCCGACGCGTCTGAACGTTGAGACGCGGGTGTAGAGCCAACGCGTCTTAATGCTGAGACGCGAGCATCGATTTCTCGCGTCTAGAGCTTGAGACTCTGCTTCCTTAATGGCTGGTCTGTTAGTCATTTTTAGACAGCCTACAGAACCCCCTCCAAAGTTTCTGATATTCCGCAGTTGAATGGGACGGATTTCGGAATACTTTGGATCTTAGCCGTGTTCGCGTTTATGACTGGACTGTTGATGCTTCGGGTTTGATCTTATCTGGAATTGGTCTTCGTGAGTGTACTGTTGAACTCTTTGAAGCCGTCAGAGTTGATCGTGTTGAGTGTCTAGATACACAGTCTAGACCTCCCCGATTGCTTTTAGTCTGTCACGGGTGCGCTTTTGGCCGGGAGTGGTTGGTTGTCTGTTTGCGTCAGTGTACTGTTGAACCGACTTTGCAGAAGCAGGAGACTGGACGCAGGTTCCTTTTTGAAAAAGCAGAGACTGCTTTAAAGACGCGACTTCTTAGCGAGACGCGATGTTTGGCCTGTTTGAGGGGACGCGGACTTTGGAGAGACGCATCTCTTGAAATGCAGACGCGATTTTCTGGGTGCATTTATGATGATGCTGACGGGGCATGTCCACCGAAGAGCCGCGTACTTTGGGACGCGCACCTGAGCCATGTCATGATTACGCCGCCAGCTGGCCTGGGGAAACGGCGAGATTTCGCCTTTTGGCGCGCGGATCCCCCGGTTCATTAAATGAACTGCTCCACGTGTCAACTTCTGACTTGTGGCGGGGTCGCGACGCATGATCTTCCCTGTTCAAACAATGATTTGGCTCCACGCGTCAGGCAGCGATTCGCTGCAGCGTTTATTGGGCCAAACGCTGCGTATCTTCGCGAATCTCTGTGCCTATAAAAGGCAACAGTTAGAGAGATGTATCTTCTTCTCCGAACGAACGCATTCTCTGAAAAAAAGAACTTCCTTCTCTCTCCAACTATTCATCTCCTCGCTCGGATTTCTTGATCTTCAATGGCTCCCAAGACAAAACCGACTGCATCGACCTCAAGGGCGACCGTCGCCGAGGCTGAGAGAGATGCTTCCTCTGCGCAGGAGGGTGTTTTCCGAGGTAAAAATGTACCTTCGGTGTGGGTTCCGCCATTAAAACATGTTCATAGAACCCTAAGGACCTTTAACACAAGATCGTGTTTGATTCTCGGACGCTGTCCTTGAGATGATAACCGGGGCGCGGGCCTGATGATCCGACGCTGGTGAACTCTGCACTCTGGGTCCTTCACTTAGAATATTTCTAATTGTGAAGGTCTCTGGACGCGATTTGTAGAACGCGGATTTGATCCATGCGTTCTGTGCCGCGTTTTGTGCCATCAGGCGCTGGCGTCCGAGTCCAAGCACTTTGAAATTTCACAAGTCTTGGTTTGCAGAACGCGGATTTGATCCTTGCGTTCTGTGTCTTCAACCGCCGATTTTATAGAATCTGGCGTTTGAGTCCAAGTACTTCGAATTTTCATAAGTCTTGGTTTGTAGAACGCAGCTTTGCAGGTCTGGACGCGGATTCGAAAAATTCCTGCGTCCAGTATCTCTTCTGCGTTTTGGTGCAAGTTCGCAGGTCTGGACGCGGATGATAACTCCTGCGTCCAATGTCTCGGCTGCGTTTTGAATTATGAACACTTAGCGTCTTCCCTTATTTTTGGCAAAGTATCTGACCAAGTGTCTTTTTTCTTTTGCAGTGCCGCATGTTTCAGGTTCACTCGCCAAGATGCACCATTTTGGCCGCGTGGGTGGTGCCGACCACCGTCTGACTTTTGCACTGCGAAGGACCATACCTGTGACTGCCGACAGGTCGCCAGTTCGCAGGGAAATGATTGCTCATGTTAATAAGAGGACTTCTCGGGTGCTCATGACCGATGCAGTCTTCGCAACGGATACCCACATCAAGCTGGAGAAGCCTGCTTTCTTCTTTGGAGATCATGTCAGCGACGGTGGCAACCCAATGTATGACGGGAATTACAGGTGGCTCCGTCAGATAGGGGAGAGGAGATACTTCCTTCCAGCCATGGAGAGGATGCTCCCGTTGTCTTATCTCCAACATCTGTCCGTCCTTCGGAAGATGAAGTGGGACGTGTCCCGGGATATCTCTGAGATTACCCTTGGGAATTTCAAATCCCAGAACGTATACCGTCATGATTGCCATGACCGGGCGGTCCTCGGCTTGTTTCCCGGGTCACGCAAGTCTGAGCTTCCAGTCGGAGAGATCCCGCAGCTTGCCACCACCTTCCTCAACTCGTTCATAGAAGCAGAGGGTGATTATCCGGCCAAGTTCCATTTGCCAGGATGGGTCCACTCCACGGAGAATTCTTGGTGGGGCAGGATGGTGGGTTTTGCCCTCTCCGATCTTGGAGATCTGCTTGAGCACGTGGGATTATACTCAGCAGTCAGGGCCGTACAATGGGGTATCCCAATGAGCTCTCACAACTTCTTCGGGATCTTGGAGCGCTACAACCCTCAGACGGGGAACTTTTTTACTCCGGTCGGAGAGATGGGCCTTGCCCTACACGAGTTGTATGAGGTCTCCGGGTTGTCGTCAGGGGATATTCCTTACGAGGAATTTGTTCCAACCACCAGGGAGCTGCGCCTTTTGGAAAAAGAATCTCCTCAAGTGTATGAGACCTACTGGGAGGTAATGTGCCATTTCTACATCTGCGGTCAGACAACTGCCTGGAGGTCAGGAGGCGTCAAGCAACTATCCTGGGCTGATTATCTGTTTAATAATGTCAGCAATAAAGATCTCCCAGTAATCCGACTAGCTCCTAGTTCTGGTGGGGAAGTTGAAGACAGGATCGACGCAGCTTCTGACAAGTTCTACACCACGGAGTCGAACGAGGACGGCTTCGACCCTGACTTGGTCTTTGAGAGCTTTCACCATCAAGCCCGGACCCCTATTTCTGATCAGGCGCTGTTGGCGGGCTTCCTGATGTTGTGACTGAAGAGGTGTGTGGTGCCCACGCTACCACATGAAGTTATTGTGGCAGATGTGGTGTACCCGGCGGTACTCTTGGCTCATGGCCACCCCATAGCCCTTCTTCCCGCCGTGGTGGCTGGTATTCAAAGCGGGCTGCGGGTGTTGACCAAGAGCTTCTGCGGACCCCCAAAGACTGCTAATTCTCGTGGGGAGCCGTATACCGACTCAGAGGGGAACCCGACGGTGAGGCACCCCAATCCGCGAATTGAGCTGCCTTACACGTACCTCATGGCTTGGTACGTGATGCATTGCCCATCTCTAATGACGGCAGCGCGTGGGAGCGTGGATCATATCCCATTTGTGCAGCGGCTGGAACGTTCAGAGTGGCATGACACCTACCTGTATTACAATAGGAAGCGTCTTTCCTGTGCCGCCAATTACCAGCTCAACCGCTGCTTTCCAGAGGTTCAAGGTGCAGCCCCCGGGGAGCTGTTCACGGATGTCGCTGGGCGGGATGACTTCTCGCAATTGCCTGCTGGAGCCTTCTGGTGGTTGATCAATATACGGCCAGGATATGTGCTGTTTCGCCAAGGAACTTCCTGCACTATCGAGCCGTATATGCCAAGTCGTTTTGCCCGACAATTTGGCTATGATCAGCTTTACGTCGGGAATCCCATGCTCAACTTGCCTTTGACGGGAATCTGTTCGAAGGCGCTCGGGCTTGGTATTACAGTGTGGCTGGAGGGACGGGAGCAACGTTCCATCTACCTGACGAGGCGCCTAAGTGCCGTATGAGCTTCAGCTTCTGTATTTGGTACTCCCAAGCCGGCCAGACGCCAGATCTTATTCCGGAGTCTTCATGTCTTGAGAGTATCAATGCCAGTCTCGAGGAGAGGTCTGAATCCAGTAAACGTACTAAACTCTTGACCAGTACCTGAAAGCTCAGAGGGAGGTCGAGAAACGATCGAGGAGGGAGCCCCCAGTAGTGAGGGCGGCACCGCGACCGGCAAGGGCAAAGCCGCAAGCGACGAGGGCGGAGCCACCAGCAATGAGAGTGGAGCCGCGACCGGCAAGGAGGTCGAAGCAATTGGCGAGGAAGCGTCGTCGACGCTCTGCTTCTGTGGTTGAGCCTGCCCCAAAGAAGGCTCGGAGGGACTTAGCGGCTGAAGTCTCTCAATCCAGAGCTATCTCTGCTGGAGTTGAGGTTCCTCCTGAAGGTGTCCCTGTTAGAGTTGAGGAACTGCTGGAAGATGAAGATTTTCCAAGCTTGGTCCGTGCTCCTAGGTCACGCAGCGAGACCGTGGAGGAAGGGGAGCTTGTTGAGCGACCCCTTATTGCTGGTGATGCTGAGTCACCGGAGATTGACATAATGGGCGAAGAGGATGTCGAGATTCCAGGAATCTCAACTCAGCCCGAATTTCCTCCTGCTCATGAAGGGAGAGACGAGGTACAGCAGCCGGGGTCTCCGAGCGTCTTTATTTCCAATCCTCGGGCAGTTGACCCTAGTCCTACCACTGGGGTGATTGGGGGTAAGGTTCCTGTTGCGGAGCTTCCTCGCGTGGCGCTATCGTCTTCTTCGTCATCGGGAGAAAGTGACTTTGAAGATAAAGTCGACTATGGCGATGAACCCGCTCTTCCTGATCAGGGCGGATTCTTTGACGTCTCGGAGGAGGAACAACATGAGGGTGAGCCCTCGATGGCGCCATCGTCACTGACGACAATTGCTCCCACTGACGGTATTCTTTTCTCCTTCTGTTTAATTCTCTTTTTTTTTTCATGTTGAAGAGGATGTTCTAACACTCTTCTTTTGTACTGCAGGGTCAGCTGGAGGTACCGGGGCTCAGCCCGAGGGAGTTGAGGCTTCGGTTGCCGAGGCAACCTCAGTGGGGGCAGCTGTTGAAGTTGGGGAGCCTTCCCCTTTGCCAGGAGGGGAAACAACCATTGAGGCTGAGGAGGCTCTCACTCCGCCGGTGGAGAAGGCTACTGCTGAAGCTGGGGAGACTCCCATTCTACAGGACTCGACGCCTCTGGACCTCGAACCTAGTAAGGCAGCTCTGACTGAGGGGGCTCAGGTGGGGAGTCTGACGATCGGCACCCTTCCAGAAGGCCACACAGCTCAATCCTCGGTGGAAGTTTCTGAAGAGGTTGTGCTTACAGCTCCTTCCTTGGTCGTGGAAGCTCCTGCAGAGGCGGCGCTCCAGGAAGCGCCAGTGGGTAGTCTTGCTCTTGCCACATCGACGGCCGGCACGGCTCTCGTGCGAGAAGACCCGCCCTATATCCCTTATCCCGTGACAGAAAAAGGGTCGGGAAGCTTCTTAGGTGGTGAAGACATGGGGGAGCTGGCACGTCAGATGGTGCAACAATTCTTCACCTCGATGGGATCCTGTATTGATCTCATCTTCCGTGGACACAGCACCTTCCAGTTCGCCCAGAGGCTTCTTGAAAATATGGCCGTGAGCGTCGAATTGGCGGGAGGCCCTTCACTTGCCAGGGCATGCCTGCAGGTGGTAGAGCAACTTGGAGATAACCTGCGGGAGCTGGAATCTTTGGAAGATGCTGGTTCTTCCGGTGAGGCCCAGGCCATCCTGACTAGGCTTCTAGCTGCTCAGGAACGGGAGCGACAGGAGGCGGAGGCGCAGATCACTGCCGAGGTCCGTGACCTTGAATATTCCAAGGCTGAATTTCAAAATTAGCCGGAGATTCGAGGGAATCTGAGCTCAGTGTGCAGAGCACGGAGCAGGTCATCCTCAGAACTCGGGACATTATCGCCAAGGCGGAAGCTGTTCTTGCGCTAAATGAGGAGAAACTTGTTTCCCTCAAAAAGGAGCTTGAGGAGCAACGGGCTGCTACGGCGCGTGCTGAAGAGAGTCTATCCCTGCAATCTTCCCGGGTGGAATCTCTGCGGATGCAGCTGGCTGCCAGAAGTTTCTTATCTGAGACGGAGCTGCGGGACCGGGCTATCATGGAGGCTGAGAGGACGCGCCAGCATGAGATTCACCGCCTTAGGGAACAAATCCGTTCCTTGGCGAGCCAGGACATTTAGCCTTCTTTTCTTCTTTTTTTTTTTTTGTAAAGAAAAGGGACACTCTATTTATTAAGAGTGTTTGTATCCACTTCTATCATTTTTTGATATAATAGAAGTTTTCTTTAAAGCTTTTGTCCTAATTTCTTTGTCCTGTTGTGGATGAGTCCAACTCTTGATCACTAGTTGTGATTACTGAACTTAGGTAGGGCTAAGTTCTTTTAATGAGACGCGGTCTTGTCGAGACGCGGCATTAATCCCACAGGGTGAGACGCGGTCATCAGTCTACCGGAACTTAGATTTCACAAAGTCCTTTTACTGAGACGCAGCGTCAATCATAAAGTGAGACGCGGTCATCATTTCATAAGAACTTAGATTCTACTAAGTCCTTTTGATGAGACGCGGCGTCAATCACAAGATGAGACGCGGCATTGATCCGTAAAGTAAGACGCGGCTGTCAGTCCCTGAGACGCAGCGTCAATCACAAGGTGAGACGCAGCTCTGAATAACGCAAATCTGTCTTGCGCGGATCGGGCAGACGCAAGAGATGCAGCCTTGTCTGCTGAAGGGACGCGGCTTTCCCACCTGCGTCTAATGTGATCTGACTCAAGATTTTTAGGAGATCTTTGCTCGTCAGGTCTCCTCTGTCGATTGGGATTCCGAGTCATCCGTTGATTCCCAAAGCAGGTATCCACGCGTCAACTCCTCATTGGACTCAGGAGTTACTGCCCTTAAAGGCAAAACCGACGCGGGCGGTTGAAAATCGGTGCTTGCGACGGTTTCCAAAGCGGCGTTCCACGCGTCAATCCTCCACTGGGCTTTGACAATCGTGCGTGATGGTTCCCAAAGCGTCGTTCCACGCGTCAATCCTCCACTGGGCTTTGACAATCGTGCGTGACGGTTCCAATTAACGCCCCATTAATGGCAGTTATTAGGGCCTGCCTATAAATAGGGTGCGCTCCCCTTCTATAATCCAAGCTTGGATTATTTCTCTTTGGTGGATTGCTCTGAGAAGTCCCACCTTCTTCAGAAAAGAGTTTCTTGATAGGGACTCCGTCTGCATGGACGAAGGTAATTCCGAGGATGAAGATGACCCAGAGCTCTCACGCTTCGGTTTGGTCTCTTCAAGAAGAACCCCCTCTCAGATCATCTTGGACGCCTGCGTTTGGGTGCAGAGAGGCCAACTCTGGCCAGAGGTCTCTGCTGGTATGTCCCCCGATGATGTGTATAGCCTGAACTTCGGCATGATGATCTGAATGAAGTCCCGGTGCATTCCTCCTCTGGAATTTGTGCCAGTGACTTCTCTGAATGCAGGCGCTTGACGCTGGCTTTGCCCATTGCGTTTTACTGCCTTGGCGCGTTTCAGACCTGAATCTTGCAACTCCTGTTCACCCAACAGAGAGATGGCAATTTTTGGCGTTCTGAAATTCTTTGCGTCTGGTGCATTAGGCGCGGGTACAAACTGAGGCCGCGTTTGAATCTTATGCGTGGTGCAATTTGACTTGCGTCTGTTTGCCTGTGCGGGTCATTCCCGCGTCTGAAGTCTTGAATGGCTGCCGCGTTCTGTTACTCAGTTTCCTTTATAGAAAATGTACTGAGTTCCAGATTTTCTGACTCTCTTGCTTATTCTTTGCAGGTAGGCTTGCTTGTCCTTTTTCAGGTTTGCTGGGCCCCAGAAAGAATATACCGGCTGGCGAACTTGCTCCACGTTCGTTTGTGAGAGATTAAATTATGGTCCTCGTCGTTTGTGAGAGATTAAATTATATCTCTGACGAGGACCCAACCCTCGCCAAGGTCTCTTCAGATCTGGTGCAAGAGATGGATAGGCCGAGTATCGGCGAGGGTGGTCCGGCGGTTACGGTGGCGGAGAAGATCCTCTTCCTCTCCCAACTCCAGAAGTGACATCGAGGACATTCCGTTGGATGGCCTGCTGGGGAAAGGGATGGTGATGAATGCAGGACTCTCTGCTGCCGCTGGACCGAGTGGAGGGTGGCATCCTTTGTGATGACTCCTAAACTTCTGCTCTCACCCCAAGAGTGACTCCATGTTTGTTGGATGATCTGCTAGGGAAAGAGACGCGCCTGAACGAAGGGATGCAGGACCCTCTGTTGCCACCGGACCTCAAGAACACCATTGCTCTCGGCTTGGTCAGCTAGGGCGCTTTCGAAGTTGGCGTCATGCATCAAAGTGCAACCGGTTCCAATTGTGCACCTGGGATCAGATGCAGTTTCAAGGAGTGAGTACGGCCTCAGAGAGGGAGAGGGACTTCTTTGTACTCCTTAATTGTAACACTCAATCTCATTGTATAAGAGAGCGTTTTGTATCACTTTCATGTGTTTGGATATGAATAAAAGTGACACTTTTCTCTTTGCCTCTTTCTGTTGTCTTGAACGTTTTGTTTTAGAAGCAAAAGAATGATTTTGGTGGACCTGCCACTTTATAAAAGAAAGTGACAAGTGGAGCGCGTACCCCCAGAGAAGGTGAACTTTTATCAAGGATATGGGATTAACTTGATTTAAGATCAGCTGGGGATTTTGATGGAAGCATTGTTTATTGGTGTAATGTTAACCAACACTGCCTCTAAAATGAATTTGATACTCGGTTGGGGAGAATATCAAATGAAACTAGACTCGTGGGGAATCTAGTAGGATTTTTACCGTTAGAGGTGTGATATTAACTTAACGGTTTAGAAGTAGTCTTGTCAGAAGTGTAATGTTACTTGACAAGGATGTGAGTTAGAGGTGTGATATTAACCTAACTCATCAGCATCTCAGTTTTATTTGGGAAAACTGAGGGTGTCACTGTCATAGGTGTGATGTTTAACTTAACAGTGATAGTAATGCTAGAGGTGTAATGTTGAACTTGGCATTAGTCGTCTCGGCTTAAAGAAGTCGAGGAAAGGTCATAGCCATAGGTATATTGTTGAACTTAGCAATGACTCGGATGCTAGAAGTGTGGTGTTAACTTGGCATCGTCCATTTCAGCTTCGATATGGAAGTCTGAAGAAAGGTGACTATCAGAGGTGTGATATTAACTTGACAGGCACTCGATGTACTGCTTAGAGGTGTAATGTTAACTTAAACAGTAGTTTGTCAGAGGTGTGATATTAACTTAACAAGAATTTGCTTGAGGACTTGTCATTCTATTGATGAGAATTGACAAGTGGAATTTGAGGTGCCAGAGGTATAGTGTTAACTTGGCAAATTTGAGAGTTTGTTACTCTATGCAGAGTTAACAAGCCAGGTTTGTACTCGACAAAGAGTATTCATTACCAGAGGTATAGTGTTAACATAGTAATGATTGCGTTTGTGGTCTTACCATTCTATGGATGAGAATTGGTAAGGGATTTTGGAGGGAAGAGTGGAATCCAGTCCACTTAGGATTTTTAGCAAACCCTCAGCTATCAACGGGTTTGTCATGCCTTTACCAACTACCGTTTGAGTTGGGCTAGCCATGCTATTCCCCTCAGCATGATGAGTTGTCGAAGACTTGTGTTGGACTTAAAAGCCAACATTTTCTTCTATCCTTAGCCGTCGGAGGCGTCGGATCAAATGGGAACGTGTCCCTTAGGATTTTAGCAAATCCTCAGCTGTCAACGGGTTTGTCATGCCTTTACCAACTACCGTTTGAGTTGGGCTAGCCATGCTATTCCCCTCAGCATGATGAGTTGTCGAAGACTTATGTTGGACTTAAAAGCCAACATTTTCTTCTATCCTTAGCCGTCAAGGGCGTCGGATGTTTGATCAGAGGTGTATTTTTAACTTGATCGGTGGAAGAATGCCATCTAGGGATAGTATTTCTTCAGGAATTTGCCATTGATTGGCATCATGAGTGTATCGCCATTTGCGGTTATGAGGCGATACGATCCATTTGAGTAGACTGACTCTACCACAAATGGTCCTTCCCATTTGGGTTGGAATTTTCCTTTCGTCTTGTGTGTCATGACCATGGGTCTTCGGACGGCTAAGACGAGGTCGCCTTTCCTGAAAGTTCGCGATTTGACTTTCTTGTTGAAGGCTCTGGTGATACGAGCTTGGTAAAGCTCGATTTGTTTGTTGGGCCTGCAGACGCTTGTCGTCCAAGGCTTCCAATTCTTGGAGTCGCTGTCGATGCTTCTCCTCTGTTGTCATTTCCGCTGTCAAGGCGACGCGAAGAGATGGAATTTGGATTTCCAGTGGAAGGACGGCTTCGCATCCGTACACCAAGGAAAATGGCGTGGCTTTAGTTGGGGTTCGCACAGTCGTGCGATAGGCCCATAAGCATTCGCCCAACTTATCGTCCCAGTCTCGTTGACTTTTCGAGACGAATTTCTTGAGAAGCTTGCCAATAGTCTTATTGAAAGCTTCTGCGAGGCCGTTAGCGGGCGGATAGTATGCCGTTGATGACACACTCTGGATTCTGAACTTGGCGCAGAATCTCTGAAAAGCCTGGCTGATGAACTGGGGTCCATTGTCATGGACAATCCGCCGAGGCACACCGAAGCGGTAAATAACGTGATGTTTCACGAACTTGATCACGTTAGAAGATTTCACCTCTTTCAAAGGGATAGCTTCGGCCCACTTGAGAAGTAATCGGTTATCGCTAGGATGAACCGATGTCCCTTTGATGATGGTGGGCTGATAGGACCAACCACGTCCATCCCCCACATTTCGAACGGCCAGGTAGAGGTCGTAGAGTGGAGGTATCCTGGTGCTTGATGGATGAAATCGCCATGTATTTGACAGGCGTGACATCTTTTGGCATAGGCAACAGCATCGGCAACCATCTTGGCCAGTAGTAACCCAATCTTTGGAGTCGGTTTGCCAGCTTCGGGCCAGGTTGATGAGCTCCACACGTACCATCGTGGGCTCTTTCAACACTTCGTGGGCTTCTTTTGATGAGAGGCACCGGAGCAGGATCCCATCATGCGATCTACGATACAATGTTCGCGAAATCGCATTGTAGTAGAATTTGGAGGCTTTCCTTCGGATGGCAGCCGCCTCCCTGGTGTCTTCGGGCAAGATGCCGTATAAGACAAAATCAATGTAGGGGAATCGCCAGTCTTTAAGCTCTGGATCGGTCGACACTTCAAGTGTTTCCTTACCGCGACGATCTCCCGTTGACCTCTGGTAGTCTCCGAGGGGACTTTTTGGCAGTATAGGTCGTGGCTATAGACGAATACCTTCTCCATTGCTCCAGCTGGAAGAGCTAAGGAGGCAGCAAGGGATGCAAGTGCGTCTGCATGCGCATTTTGCTTGCGCGGTACATGGTCGATGTAGAAGTTTGAAAACCTCTCGGCCATGTGGATTGTCGCGTTGTAGTAGGGTACTAGATCTTCATGCCTGACCTCATACTCTCCGCGAACTTGGCTGATGATGAGTTTAGAATCACCGTATGCCTCGAGATTTTTAACGCCAATCTCATCGGCGAATTGCATCCCAATCAAAAGAGCGTTGTATTCCGCCACATTGTTGGAACAGGGCTCGGTTAACGAGATAGCTCGGGGAATCACGTAATTTTGTGGGGAGACGAGTACCACTCCTACCCCCGCTACTGTGTGTCCCTCCGAGCTTGCCCTTGATGCACCGTCGAAGAAAAGTTGCCATACTTGACTTTTGAACGACGTCTGAGCTAGGCAGACTTCGGCGACCTCATCTGGGAGATCCTCGTAGAGTTTGGCTGCCCTGGGATCTGGGTGTTCAGCTAGGAAGTCCGCCACCGCTTGTCCTTTAATGGCTTTTTGTGGCAGAAAATGCATCTCATATTGTGATAGCAATATGGCCCATTTTGCCAGCCGGCCATTTAGTGAAGAAGGCTTTGTCATAAGTAACCTCAGGGGGTTGACTTTGGATATGACATTTATGGTTTGGCCCACCAGATAGTGTCGCATTTTCTGAATGGCGAACACCAGTGCCAAACATTCCTTCTCGATCGGGTTATACCGATGTTCGGCTCCGATCATCGTTCTACTTAGGTAGTAGATTGCTTGTTCTCGCCCTGGTCATCATTCTGAGCTAGTAGAGCTCCCAAAGAATGATCCATTGATCGGACATACACCAGGAAAGGCTTTCCGGATACCGGAGCTGCCAGGACTGGTGGTTGGGTGAGGTAGTTCTTGATCTCCTCAAATGCTTGCTGGCAAGCGTCGTCCCAAATGAACGAAACGCCCTTCTTCATCAGCTTAGCGAAGGGTTGGCATCTCCCGGAGAGATTTGAAATGAATCTGCGGATGTATGCCAATCGTCCTTGTAATCCTCTGAGCTCCTTGAGGCTTCTGGGGGGTTGCATCTCTTGGATAGCACGGACTTTCTCCGGATCCAAATGGATTCCTGTGGAAGTCACAACAAACCCTAGGAATTTGCCACTGGCTACCCCCAGGAAGGACTTGGTGGGGTTCATCTTCAATTGATGAGCCCGCATGATGTCGAAGACCACCCTCAGGTCTGCTATGTGATCACCTTTAGTGCGGCTTTTCACCGCGATGTCGTCGACATAACATTCCACCGTTTTGCGTATCTGCCGATGGAAAATGGCATTCATGGCCCTTTGGTGGTTGCCCCCGCATTTTTCAGACCGAAGGGCATAACGGTGTAGCAATATACCCCTAGAGGTGTCCTGAAGGAGGTGTGCTTTTGGTCATCGGGATACATCTTGATTTGATTATATCCTGAGAACCCGTCCATAAAGGACATTCGCTCGAATCCACAAGTATTGTCAATCATGACATCTGTGATTGGCAATGGGAATTCGTCTTTGGGGCAGGCCTCGTTTAGATCACGGAAGTCGATGCAAATCCGGATCTTCCCGTTCTTCTTGGCGACGGGGACGATGTTGGCTACCCAGTCGGGATGCTGTTCCTCCCTGATAAAGCCGGAGTCAATAAGCTTCCTGACTTCTGATTGGATTGCCTCCATTATCTCTGGACGGAACCGTCGCTGCTGTTGTTTAACAGGCTTCATGTCCGGATTGATGTTGAGGCGATGCATAGCCACTTGAGGATCAAGTCCAGGCATGTCCTCATAATTCCAGGCGAAGACATCTATATACTCTTGTACAAGAGATATTAAATCCTTCTTCTCTGGAGGCGACAGGCCGTCACTTATGAAGATGGGTTTAGGATTGTCTTCATCTCCTAGGTTGACTTGAACAACCTTGTCTTCTGTGGGTGGCTCACGCTGTTCAAAGCGGATGTCCCAAAGAGCATTCAAATGTTTGATCCAAGGATCTGTATCGGATTGGATCATTTCTTCATCTTCATCCTCCAGATGGCTTGTCGAAACCATGTTTACTGAAAGCCCTTTGAAGATGTTGCCGACACTGACATCTGATTCCCATGACGACGTGTCTGATGAGCAGTCATGACTTGACAGTCTCTCCAAATCAGAGGCTGATGGCACCGGAGTTAATATATAGCCCAACCCCCGGCGCGTCTGATGATAGTAATCAGGGGTTTTTCCCTTCGGTACAAAGGATCGAAGCAGTGTTCTTTTTCCTTTTCCGAAGTTCAATCCTGGCCTGTTGGTTAGATCATACCCCATGCGCTTCATCATCTTGAGCGTTCTCGGTTCATAATGATCGAACTGAGGGGATTCATCCTCACCTTCCGATTCTTCGTGGGGCATTGGTTCAGAAGCGATTCGCCCAAAAAATATTGGTCTTTGGCCTTTTCGTCTGGCTGGAACCATGAATACAGACTCTTGCGCGTCACCATTATCTTGGTATGTCCCGAAGGATGATTTCACCGGTACATGCAAAGATGTCAAAGCATCTATTGCCGACCAGAGGTCATCGTCCACGTCGGTAGTGGTATCCGACGGTATTGAATCAGAAACATACACAGGAAAATACGCAAAGTCTAAATCTTCATTAATGTACCAACCACCCGCATCGTCGGTGGTATCAACATCGAGCTTATTAGTGCTCTTTACAATGGGCTCCAACTCCCACAGGCACTCTTCTTTCTCAGGCTCAATGTCAGCTTCATTACCAGAGTCTGGCTCCTCTGGTTGTGGGGTTTCATTAGTCCCCTCCGGATCCTGATATAAGAGGGAGTCCGTGAAATAATTTTCAACCCCTTTAAACGGATGCCTTTCGGCAATCAACGTTCGGACCTGTCCACTCTCGTCAATGTATTTCATGACTTGGTGGAGAGTAGAGGGAACGATGGAATTGCGGTGAATCCATGGTCGTCCCAGCAACAGGTTGTAGGAAGTGTCCGCGTCAATGACGTAACACGTCACTTCTGACTTGAGGCTCCCGATCTGGCATTTGAGCTTGATCTTCCCCATTGGGCGGGAGCTGTTGGCATTGAACCCGTAAATAGTCGTCTGGGTAGGGCTCAGACGATGGGTATGAATGCCTAGAAACTGCATAACCCGGCGAGGTATGATGCTCAGCGCGGACCCTGGGTCTACCTGGATGCGGTTCACCTCGGATGACCCAATATACCCTGTGAAGTATAGGGGTCGGTCATGCTTCCCTTTAACCTGCATGTCATCTGTTGTGAAGGTGATGCAGGGAGCATTTGGGGAGGCGTGGAGGCAATCCTCTACATTTTCCTCCCTTGGCACACGAGTCATGAAGACCTCAGCATTGGCCAAGCTTCTTGTAGAGCCTCTCTGGTTGACTTTGATAGCCTCAGGAGCTCATACAAGGTAATGCGTGCCGGGATGTTGGCTAGTTGAGCCAAGACGTCGAAGCGGTAAGGTGTCGAGGATCCTTCCGTTACACCTTTCGCAAGAACTCGAGAAAACCGAGTTTCTTTCTGCTTCTCTCCAGGCTGTTTAGAGGAGGGCTTGGCTGGTTCCACGGCTGGTTGCGGAGAAGCCGCTGCTGTCTCGCCGTACTGCTTCAAGTATGCCTGTCCTGAACGGGTCCCCGCCGTAGGTTGGCTGGGCTCTGCGGCCAGGACTGTTGTTTCCTCTTCTGAATCAGTCAGCGAGGGAACATCAGTGTCCGCTTCTCGAGAGGAGGCGCATATCACATGGCAAGATGAAGCCTTCCTTTGCCTTTGGACTTCCTGTTGGTCACAGTCGTCCATTGTTGCTCGTCGACGAGGTCAGGGTGGACCCACATGATTTCCCCTCGAGGTGTAGGGACGGGTACCAAGCCTTTCTCCTGCTGCTGATGAGGGTCTGTGTTGACCACCCTCAGTTCTCCTTTCGGGACAGAGATCACCCCCACGGGTGTCGGGGGTCGTGTCCCAAACTGGAGAATCGACGTCATGTTGGCCGTCATCTTCTTCTGCTCCGGTCGGAGTTTTAATACCTCCGCGTCAATCAGAGCTTGAAGGATGTCCTTAAGACGTAGCAGCTTTTGGTAGGATGTCCGAGCATCCTGTGGTATAAGCAGTAGGTGGGATTGTCGGTCTTGCCGACTTCCTCCGGGCGCCTAATTTCAGGGAGCTTCAGTCGATTGCTCTTGTTGAGTAGCTTGAAGAGCGAATCGACGTGTTCCTCCTTGAAGGAATACTGCTTGTTGGGGCGCGGCTGGCTTGAAGAGCCACTTGCCCTGCCTGTTTGAGGTTTGGTGGGAGATTTGGTCTCCGTCGCCAAATTATCCTTCCGCTTCGTCTGGAGGGAGGTGTCTGGTGCACGCCTTGTCGACCTCTCTGGCCTGGGCTTGCCCTCTTCCGCTCTGACGCGGGCGACAATCTCCTCAGCCTGTTCACCTTGCTGGACTAATTGTTTCCAGGTGCGGCTTTCAGCAACTCCTATTTGAGCAAGGAGTGAGGTTTGGAGATTATGGCGACATGTTTCCACCAGGGTGGCCTGGGTCATGCCGCTTGGACATCGGAGTGCCATGTTCTGAAATCTTTCTACGAAAGACTTGACGGACTCTCCCTTTCACTGTTTTGTAGCTAAAGGGTAGGCATTGTGACTTCGGAGTCGTCTTCGAAGAAGCGTGTTAAGAACAGCTTCTCTAGATCCCCCCAGTTCTTGATAGAACCCTCCGGGAGCTTCATAAACCACTCAAAAGCCAACCCTTTCAGGGTGCCGATGAACAGTCGTGCCAGATGGCGTCATTATCTACCACGTTCCCGGTCTGGGATTTGAAGTAGTAGATGTGCTGGTTGGGTGACCCCTTCCCGTCGAATGCTTGGAGAGTTGGAGCCTTGAACTTAGGAGGGTACGGGACTAAGTCCCACTCGGCCGGATAGGGCCGGACTACTCCAGCTTCTTGGAGGCCTTTACGGTTGGTAGGGCCTCGAGGCGCTGCTCCAGTTGACTCATTCTTTTAGCATGAGCCTTTCCCGGGGTCTGGTCGCTTCTTGCCTGCGACGAGGGCTTGGACACATCCGAGGTAGATCGTCGTGTCTCGTCAGAAGATTCGGAGGGTGGGCTTCCTCCCTTTCTCCCTTTCCCCTTCGGTCGTCTAGGAGGAGATCTCGCTCTTTCTTCAAGCAATTTCTCGAGCATATGCTTGAGGGAGTCAATGGATCTCTGTTGAGAGGCGATTATATCCATCTGGTGCTTCTGCGTCTGTTCTAAACGCCTGGCCGTCTCCTCAGGAGTGTCTGCCATGTAGGCGGAAGCCTCCTTCTCGACGGAAGAGTTTGAAGCTTGCGACCCACTACGGCAGAGTGAGAATCACCCGTTCTAATGCCGCGGGCTAAGGCATTATAGTCAATTGGGGGAATGGCCCCCGTCCGGGTGCGAGTGTGTTGATACACTCCTTCCGGTACAGAGTCAGACTCGAGTCATCTGGGCTGACTGCAATTTGTTTCCCCTTACTCCTGCTTGTCATATTTGCAGTGAGCTCCGGGTACTCAATGTCAGAGAAGGTTCTCCTCCTGTGGGAGCGTCTTCTCTTGGCTGACGGGGGAATCAGGGTCAGCTGTCTAATTAAAGACGGCTGGTGCACGCCTGACTCGCAATGGCATCCAGAGAGTATCTGGATGAGCTGTTGACAGCAGCATGGAGAAGTGGTCTGATTGGCACTCCTTTTCCTTGTCAAATAATCCCTCAAATCTGTGGGAGGGGGATTAAAGAGACTGGTCTCGCAACGTCGACGACGGGAGACAGTCATGTGCTGTTCAGCCTGGACACCGGTTTCAGAAACGCGGCTGTCGCGTCGCGGCTGCGTTACGAGCGTCTGGCGTCTCTGTTGACATGAGACGCGACTTTCGCGTTGCTGTCTGCTGCGTTGGAGCAGAGAGACTTGGGAGAGAGTGGGCTGCTGGGCCCCACGCCTATGGGCGCGTGCTTCCTGCGTTTGACGAGACGCAGAAGCTTCGCTTTGGCGTTTGGCAAGTTGGTCTCCAGAAGGCTCAACTTGGGGAGTCTCGCGTTTGGGTCGCCAAACGCGGACCTCTCGCACTGGCCGAGGTGCGGGCAAGGCATCGGATCGTACGCTGCGTTCAACCCCAGTCAGAAAACCAACGGTTCCGACCGAGTGTTGACGCGCGCGTCTTCTCTGTCGACGCTCGGCATTCCGATTGCGCCGTGGAGGAAAGAGAAGCCAACAACTTCCTGGTTTGTAGAACCAGGGGTGTTTGCCACGCGGGTCTCCTGAGAGACGCTGACGCGGGCGTTCTGTGCGACATGGTCGATCGCACCAGTAGATGTGCCGGGGACCACGCGGGCCTTCAGAGAGGCGTTGGCGCGTGTGTTCTGCGCGGCGCGGTTGATCGCAGCAGAGGAGTCTGAGGTTACGCGGGCCTTCTGGGAGCGTCGGCGCGTGAACCCAACTTGGCACAGTGGGCAGCAGGAGCACCCGACAGAGCCTCAGATTGGGCTTCAGGGGGCTGTCCACTTGAGACCCTGCGGCAGACGCGGGTCTTTGGGCTCTTGGAGCCAGAAGAGAGGAACTCTTCATACTTCGCCTGGTCGAACTCGACGACGAGGGATTCGACCATTTTCCCCTTACGGAGATGTCATCTTGCACCACGGTGCGCTCGTCAGTAACGAAGGTATTCCCCAGCGGAGTCGCCATCTCTTGTAGGGGGCCGGAAAATTGGTGGTCGGAGAAAGTGGTTTTAGCTGTAAAAGATTTCCTTGATTCAAGCGAAACGATTACAACCAAAAGAACTACTCTTCCCTCTTTTCCAGTTACAAGGGAGGGAGGATGTCTGAATCTTCCCTTTGTTTAAAGCTGGGTTCTTCGTGTGGCGATGGAGAGTGAATCTTGTTCTCCGTTGACCAGATGACCGTCCTGGACCGTCGGGGGTCTTCTCTTCGGTCGGTAGAAAGAGTAACTCAGCTCCGTCTACCAAAACTCTCAAAGAGGAGGTAGGCGAAGAGCGGCTAGTACTCAATAAGCTCGCTGAAGAGTCGTGCTTCTCTCTTGATGATCCTCCTGCCTGGATTCGATCGATTTTTGATGATGCCTTATCTCAAAGCTCTCTCTCTTCAAAACTCCAATCTTCTGCCCAGCTTCGATCTTCTTAAAGTTCTCTCCCTTCTCCAAAAAAAATCCGATCCTCTCTTCATAGCAAACAAGGCTATTTATAGGGATCTCAGGGGGTGAAGGTGCCTCCTGAAAACGCTCCCGCATGAGGGGCCACTACCCGCTACATGCGCGGTGACTGACCCCGCAATCAGGGCAGTTGCAACTGAGACGCGGGCGTTGGGCCAAACGCGCCTTGAGACGCGGGCTTCGGGCCTTCACGTCTGGATGCTGAGGCGCGGGCGTCGGGCCGATGCGCCTTGATGCTGAGACGCGGGCTTCGGGCCGACGCGTCTTGATGCTGAGACGCGGGCTTCGGGCCGACGCGTCTGAACGTTGAGACGCGGGTGTAGAGCCAACGCGTCTTAATGCTGAGACGCGAGCATCGATTTCTCGCGTCTAGAGCTTGAGACTCTGCTTCCTTAATGGCTGGTCTGTTAGTCATTTTTAGA